>JAJEJO010005320.1:77016-92305 GCA_020662805.1 Glaucomys volans | reverse complement strand
GGGCTCTCGGGGCCGCAGGGCAGCGCCGCGTCGCGGCCACCCTCCCGCGGTGGGCGGGGGGCGTCCGAGGCGCCGGGTCGGCCGGGCTTTGTGCGCCGCGTCCCCCCACTCCGGCGCGGCGCGGGAGGCCTCGGCGCCCGCCTCCCCGACCCCGACCCGGGCTGCGGCGGCCGAGGCCCAGGCGCGCTCGGGGTGCTGGGCGGATGCGGGGGCTGGGGCCGTGGGGCCCGTGGGGACCAGGCAGAGCCAGGGCGAGCGAGCCCCAGCCTCTCCGGCGGGGGGAGGGGTGCGCGCTCTCTGCACTGCACTGCCCAGGGCGGAGGAGGGATCGGCTGGGGGAGGGCGCTATAAATATCTGCAAATAGTGAGTTCTGGAACCGGGGGTGGGGAGGGGAGCGGGCCTGGTTGTGTTTGTGGGGGGGCGTCTGAGCTGGGGTGCAGCAAGAAGAGATGCAGTGGCTCAGCCATCCCTGGTGGCCTGAGGTCAGGTGACTCCCAGCCCTGAAAGGCACCCCAGAACGGGTGCGGGCAAGAGCACCCGCCCCCGCCGGGATTCCTCTGTGGTCCCCCCTGCATTCCTGAGACAGACACGGGGACAGATGACTTGGTGGAGTGCGGTTGTGTCACCTGGAAGGGGTGCAGTTAAAGGTCCAGACAGGGGCCAAGCCTGAGGATGACTGGATGCAAGACAGTGCCCCCAAAACTGGGGTTGTTAGTGCTCCCAGGGCTCGGGTGATAGGCACAGGCCTGGGGAAGTTTGAAAGAGGGGCTCCCAGCAGCCCAGGGGTAAGAGAACTTCCAGGAGGAGGTGACAGGCATGGGGACGGGCTTGCTGGATGGGGACAGGCAGGAAGGCTTTCTGGGCAGAGGCAATGACAGGCACAGGACCCAGAGGCCTGAGGGCCTGGCCTGTGAGGGGGTGGTGGTGGGGCATGCCAGGTCCGGTTTGCCACCACAGCCAGAAGTCAGATGAAGGACGACCAGGTGCAGTCGAGGTGGCAGGCCATACCACAGTTGGCACTGGCTCCTGAGGACAGCAGGGAGTGGTGCTGGCGCTGGCAGGGAGCAGACTGGCCCAGCTGCCGGAGGGGCTGACGGGGGCAGGGCTGCTGGTGGACCCTGATCATCTCTTCTGTGGTTGCTGGCCCACCCTACGAAGTTGGCTTTCTGAGCCTCAGTTTCCACCTCTGTCGAATGGGATTTCACAGGATTTTGGAGAGAATTAAGATGCGTGTGTGGTGCCTGGCGCCTGAGAAGTTTGGGAAATCACTGGCTGCCACGTTGGTGCTTTACCTGTGAAACGAGGACCTCTGAGGCCAGCTGTCAGTCCAGGCAGAGCCCTCTGGGCAGGCAGGTGGGCTGGATGGGAAGGGGAGGGAGCTGGGAGCTCAGTGTTCCAGTCCTCATGTAACTCTGGGAGGAGACCGAGGGGCAGTGGCAGGGTGGTCTGCAGACCTATCCTCCACTTACACCTGTGGACACTGACCATCTCTGCCCCATCTGTCAGCCAGGGTGTTTGGAGTACACTACTTTATTTCTGAAGGCTAATGCTTCTTTGTTCCATATCCTGCATGATGTACCCCCCCCTTTCCACAAGTACTCGGGCTCCTTCTAGAAGTTTCTTCTGACATTTGGGCCAAGAAGCACAGCGTCCTCAGGCAAGGGGTCCTGTGCTGGGTAGAGAAGACACAGGCTGTTCTTAGGAGATTGGCATCTAGTTGGGTTGTAGATTCCACTGGGCACCCTTTGTCTGCCCAATATGGTGCTGGCTGCCTGGGGCAGGTGGAGTTGCCAAGAGCAGATTCCAGATTCAATGTCCTGGTTCAAATCCTGCTCTCGCCGCTTCTTGCTCTGTGACTCTGCATCTTTTCCTCAGTTTCCTTGTCTGTAAAATGGGGACGGTGCACACCATTCCCATTTGAACAGGGTGGTGTGTTCTCTGCTGGTGGGTGCTGCTTCACCTTTGCTCCTCCGGGGCACATGGCCTGTCCCAGCAGTTGCTTTTCCACCTCCCTGTTCCCTTCTCTGACTGTGGCCCTGTGGCCCTTTCTGTTTCATGACCCTGGCAGCAGGCAATGGTGTGTTGGCATCCAATTCTCTGGGAAAATAAAATCCCCCACGAATAGTGCTGACCGATTCCTGAGGTGTGAATCTTCCCTATGTGGCTTAAAAAGAGTCTCTTGTTAGGAGGTGGTGTGTGCCAGCTTCAGCACCCAGGCATTCGGTAGGTGCTGAATGGTGATGGTTGAACATGGGGAAAGACCCCAGGGACTATAGGTCAGAGAGACTTGGGGGAGCTGCCCGGCGGTACTGCAGGTGAGGGGTTTGCAAGGGGGCAGGGGCGGCTGGAGCTGGAGGGGAGCGGTCACCCTAGCAGTCCACCGTGGGATGGGGTGGGCACACAGTTTGTGAGGTCTTCCTTTCCTGAGACCTTGCACACCCTCAGCCTTCCTTGTACCTCGACCTTGGTGTGGCCTTGGGTTTTGCACAGAATGGCCCAGCTGGACCCCATGCTTGAGCTTAACAGAGTCTGAGATGAGGTCTGCGCAGACCCGAACCCCAGCTTCGGGTCCTTGCTTATGCCGTTTTCTTTACTTGAATATCTGTTCCCTTGCACCCCATTCTCTGCCCCTTAAAATTCTGTCATCCCTCAAAAGCTTCTGCATGTGCCTCCTCCATGCCGCCAGCCACCATCGCAGGGTCAGACAGCCTCTCTCCCCTCTGCTGTTGTCGCTGGCCACGCGGCCCCTCAGGTGTGCACATACCTGCCCATGAAAATATTAATAGCTATCATTAGTGTCCCTGCGGTAACTGTACCCATGAAGGAGATACCATGGAAATCCCCCTGCAGAGGGGACACCCAGGCACCGCGTCTCGTTTGCACTCGCCCACCCTTTTCGTGGCAGCTTGGGCAGGGCTGGCTCAGGAAGCTCTTGGAGTCCATCACCTTGCGGAAGACCCAGCACATGCCCGTTTCTCTGGCAGGCTTACTATTCCCCATGGTGTCGGCAGCAGATGCACCACGTGAGGGGTGAATGGATGGGGTGAAGGAGCCCTCTAGGCCTGGCTCCCCTTCTCCTCGCCTGATGGAGAGGACCCTCAGAGGCAGCTTGGCATTGCAGACGGGTGGCCACAGGGACTGCCTTGCAGGGGTTACTGTCCCAACCTCCCAGAAGCGGACAGGGAGACTTTGGGAGCACTTCTGGTGGACGCCTGGGACCCTCCGCCATGGTCTGGAACGGGGCTGGCCCGGGGCCCACGCTTGCCTGCAGCCCGGGAAGCTGACTGATCCTGCAGGGCTTCCCTGTGCTGTCTGAAGTGGAAATGCCTCCTCGGCTCACTTATTTTCATCTTTTCTATAAAAATAAAATTGGAACAATAGAAATCCTTCACACACCTAATTACTCTGTTGTTTTATGAACTTAGGGCTTCCTGGGCTCAGAACTTGCCACTGCAGTGGGGTCCCCACAGGGAGGGGAGGGCCAGGATGAAAGTCTGGATCCTGTGGAGACACGGGGGCTTCTCAGGGCCTGCCCTCCTGCTGCCCCGTCTGGCAAATCGAACTTTCTAGAAGGAACAGTCCAGGACCAAGGGTCAGAGCGAGGAAGGGTGGCTCTGGTGGGCTCTGGGCCACTGACTGACAGAGACCCCTGATGGGTGGCTTCTGGGTGGTTCTCCCCACCCCCACCGGAGACACAGACTTGCTGCTGTGTTTGGGGTGCTTACTCTGCTGGGGTCGGGCCAGGCACTCTGTGCACTACCCAGCCACGGTTTATAACTTCCTGGGCATGGATCCTGTTGTTGTCATCATGGGGCAGTTGGGGGGTGCCTGGAGTTGGGGGCTCCTAGCCAGGAAGTGTCAGGGCTGGGATTGTGTTCAAACCCTAGGATCCCAGAGCCTGCCAGGACTCCCCTTTGGGGCCCCTTTGGTCACCCAGACCTGCCCTTTCATTCCCCATGGGACCCCAGCAGGGTCCCTGCCCTTGCACCCCCCAAGGCAACTGCCTCCCCTCTTCCTGGCCCCAGGCCACCTCCTGTTGGCCCTCTAACCAGCGCTGCCTCCTTCCTGTTGTCCTGGACAGTGCGGGGCGGGTGGTGGGGGGAGTAAAGCTTCCCAGGCCCCACCCGGCCCCTCTGCGTCAGAATCCTGCCCTGGAGGTTCAGAGATGCGCGCATTCCGAGCCATGCCGTGCAGTGCCCAGCCCCGTGAAGTTCTGTGCGACTGCCTTATGAGACCCCCGACCCCCACCGGCACTTGGCCTCTGTCCCTGGCCACCCAGGTCCACGCACCTACTGTCCCCCAACCCCCACCGCTTCTATCCAGCCAGCACTGCCTCTTCCTGGAAGCTGTCGGGGCGGGTGTGACCTCCCCCCCCAGCTGCCTCACCCTCTGGATGGGTTCGTGGTTCCTGCTTCTCTTGTTACGTGGGGTGCAGCCTTAGGTCCGGTGACCCTTGGCAGGCGACTGTGCTGCCCTGGGAGAGGGGGCCCGGGGAGTGCTGCAGATGACGGGAAGGGCTGGGCTCCGAGGCCAGCCCACAGGTGTGCACGTGGGCCTGGCCCATTCCTGACACTCAGAAGGTGGCATTCAATAAATAATGCCTTCAAATATTTGTTGGAGTTGGTTTCAGTTGCATCCGGCGAGGGCCTCTTCCAGAAATGACAGGAATTGACTGGTTCTGGAGAAGGAACAAGAAGGCGGCTTCTGGAGCGCCACCCAGGAGCGTGGATATGAACTTGTGTCACTCATTAATGGATGTGGACAGACCAGCAAGCCAGTTTTCTGCAGGATCTCCTTGAAGTGTCACAGGAATCCTGGGCAGTGGTGTGGAAATAACCTGCGTTTCATTGTGTGGAGACTGAGTCTCCGCCAGGGGAGGGGACTCACTCCTGTCACAGGTAGGGGGAGGCTGTGCAGGATGGCCTGGCTGCTGCGCCAGCGGCTGGGTGGACTTGTGTGGCTGCAGTTAGCCAAGCCTTCTGCCCAGGTTCCGGGGTAATTCTAGCTGCGAGAATTACCAGCTAGTGCATGGTTTGGCCCTGTTTGGAAAGTTTATTATTGACTTGGTCCTTGGAACAGCCCAAGAAGGTCTCTGGTCTTGACAGAGGCCCAGAGGATGGGTGATTGGTCCAACAGCATGCTGTGCATGCCCAGTAGAAAGTTCTGGTTCAGCTTAGGGCTGGAGCCGGGAGTCTGGGCCAGCTTGTAAGAGGTCAGAAGCCGGCCATGAGGGTTGTGGTTTTGCAGAAGGACCCCTGTTGAGAGCCCTAAGGGACTCTGCCCTTGGGACTAGCCCTGGGCAGAGGGCACGTCCCCTAGTCCCCTAGTGTCCCCAGCAAACCTTCTCCCTGGGGGTGTCTGGGCAAACCTCCTTTCTGGGGGTGTCCCAAGACACCTCGGGCTGACTGGGACCCGGTGTGTCACTGCTGTTGAGTATTTGGAGCCACCCATGGCACAGGCTGGTGACTTGGTACCCACCACTGGGGGGAAAATTGAAAGAAACCTTCAGGCACTTGCTGGTGGGGGGTGGGCAATGTGCCCCACATTCTCGGGGCAGTGGCACCAGCACCCATTCCCCCAGAGGCTGGTTTTGCCCTCTGGTTTTGCAGGCGCTGTCCCTGTCATGAGTGTGAGCGTCCTCCCCTTCTGTCCTGGATGGTCCTGACCGAATCTGAAACCTTCTCCAGGAAGCCACGCCTGACCACACCCCCAAGGGCAGCGAGGCTGGTCCTCACTCCCTGAGATTCAGTCTGTGCCCCTGGCTGAGGGTCTGTGCAGTGCTAGTGGAGTGAGTGGAGGGGACTGACCAGGAGGACAAAGGGAGAGATTTGTGGGAGGGATCAGGATCCTGGCCCGGTGCCTGTAGTGTCCTGAAGTGCAGATTTATCCAGGTGATTGTCAGGTCAGCCCAGAGAGGGCCAGCGGGGGTCTTGCCCAAGGCCTGTGGCCAACTGAACCTCCCCCCTTTGCAGAAGGGTTACTGAAGCGGGGGTGCTTGGGGCTTGGCCACAGTGCCACAAGAGAGGCTGGCAGTCCCCTGGGTGGGGTGTAGGAGGAGTCCAGCAGGGAGTCCACTGCATGGGACTGCCCTCCTTCCCTCTCCCCCTGTCCCCAGGCTAGGACATTTTGCCACAGGTCAGGTCTGGGAGTGAAGAAGAAGGAGCCAAGGAAAGCAGGGTCTCCAGGCTCTGAGCTCCTGTCCTTTGACATGGGGAAGGCACAAAGTGGATGGAGAAGAATGTGTGTTGCCCCCAAACTGGCAAGAAATTCACGGAGACGGTGCATTCCAGCCAAAAGGCGCACAGGGGACAGGGGGCGTGAGCACCGGGCCACGGCGAGCCCCGGGGGCTGGGGCGTGAGGTGTTGCTGTGCTTTCTGGATTTTATAGAATTTGTGAGAAACCTTTACAACCAGAAAAATGAAGCTCTGTCTTAAAGTCAAGAGGGAAGAAAAGGTGGCCCTAGAACAGCCTGCTCCCCTTTGTCTGATTCTGGGGCCACCACTTGTGAGTGGCCTCCAGGGTGATGGGCTGTGAGGCCCTCGCACGAGCTGCCTGGTAACAGGTGCGTCCCCAGGCAGCGCACCTGCTCCAGATGGCCTGTGCTGCTCTCCTTTGGGGAAACTGGGTCCTGGGAGTCCGGGCCTGGGGCCCTCGGGGGCAGTACCCAGGAATTCCATCCAAGCGCTTCTGGCCTCCTTCCTATGGCCCCAGCCTGGCCTCTGCAGCTTCTTCCTCTGTGTCCCTGTGCCCCAGCCTCTGGGCCTGGCTGCTCTTCTCTGTGTGGTCCTCACCTTCTTACCCCTGGTCTTGGCTCGTGCTGGGCCCTCCTCTTGGAGAGCGGCTCTCTCACCCCGGTTCTGCCATGGTCATCCCTCCTGGGGAAGCCATCCTGCTTCCCAGCCAGGGGTGGCCCTAGGGTAGGCCCAGGGCTGCGTGTTTCACTCCCGTCCCTTTTGGCTGAAGTCCTCACTGACTGGCCTCCACACGCCTGTCCAGCTGCCCTCCCACGTGGGCGGGCTCCATCCTGTGGCAATGGACTGGAAACGGCATCTGAGCCCTGATCCTGGGTGAGAACTCTCTCCCTCCCGGCTCTTGACTCTGTGCCTGGTACAGGGGACCATCCAGCCAGCCGTCAGCCTGAGCGCCTCCTGTGTGCCAAGGGCTGGGCCAGTGGCAGGGCACAGATCCGCCAGTCTCAGGGTGACAGCAGGCCCTCGCATGGTGCTCAGCACCTGCGTGTGCACTCGGTGTGAGGTCTTTGTCACTGGTACCCGTCTCCTACGCTTTGCCTGCACGCAGTCTCGGGGTGCCTTGGGCTCGCTGGTTCATTCAGCACCTATTTACCGAGCACCCTCCAACCAGTTGCTGGCTCTGACCTGGGGGCCCACCTGTCTGTGACCATTGGGTGCAGTCCGGAGAGGGCTGGGGAGACCCCGGAGAAGGACGGGGGATTCCTGCCTGGCCGGGGTGTGCTCTGCATTGTCTGTGGTTTTGTGGCTCCAAAATCCCCTGGAGGCTGATGGGGCTGGGGCGTGGTGGGGATGCGGTGCCCTGAAGAGGAAGCAGATCGCTGGGGGACACAGAACGTGGGACCTGGGGGTGGCTGGAGAGCTAGACCCTTCCATGAGAGGAGAGCCTGGGACCAGCGACTAGAACGCCACCCCGTTGGACACAGCTCCGGAACACGGGCTGTGTGTGACGATGGAGAGGCTGGAGTGCAGATCACAAGAGGGGCAGCGGGGAAGACCTGGAGCGGGGGTATTGGGAACACGGGGGTCAGCTCCCGGTGGCCACTGGGGAGATGGAGGCCTAGAGTTGGGGGTGGTCTGGAGCCTGGGTGAGGACGGAGCAGCCACAGCACGCAGCCTCTGCCGCCCTCTCCACCGCTTGCTGGGTGCCTGACTGTGGGTGAGTTCCACCCCTCGCCAAGCCTCAGCTTCCTCTTCTGTAAAATGGGTTGTGAGAATGGAATGAGGTGGCACACGTCACTTGGGAGCCTGGGGTCCATGGGGAGGTTGGTGGCCTTGCTGAGACTGGCCCAGGCACCTCAGGAATTCCCTGTTCATGTCGTGTTGCTACCATTTCGTTCGCTCTCCTTCCTCAAAGTCCGAGGCACGCCTGAGCACTGCCGTGCCTGAGCGGGAGCATTTCTGGCTCTTCCAGAAGCAGGGCAGGGACAGACGGGTGGTGGGCTCAGCCCCTGCAGCCCTGCGTGGCATCCTCTGCCACTCGGGGACAGCATCCTTGTCCCAGGAAAGCGGGGAGCTGAAACCTGGGGTCCTGTGTTCCGACCAGAGAAAATTTAAAGTCAGACACCAAAGCGGCCAGAGAACTTTATGTGAAAGGAGAAACTGAAGTCAGAGCAAAGCGAGGCTCCAGCAGGGCGCACTCTCAAGAGAGGGGACCGTCTCCGAGCACAGAAGGACAGAGGAGACCATGCAGTCTCCAAATCCATTACCGTTAGAGGGTTACTAGGACTGGGGACCACCTCCTGCACCCGGCCAATCAGTTGTTCAGCTCCTCCTTCAGGTCCTCCTTTTTGTTGTTGTTGTTGGGATTGAACTCAGGGGTACCTGACCACTGAGCCACGTCCCCAGCCCTATTTTGTATTTTATTTAGAAACAGGGTCTCACTGAGTTGCTTAGTGTCTTGCTTTTTGCTGAGGCTCACTTTGAACTCTCGATCCACTCTCGATCCTCCTGCCTCAGCCTCCCGAGCCACTGGGATTACAGGCGTGCGCCATGACACCATCGTTCTATGGAGCTTTGGACCTGAGATGGTCCTCTCTAGAACTGTCCTGGTGGCCTCCTATTTAGGGGGGACTTCATCTACAAGTCAGTCCCATGTTAACGTGGGCATTGGGCTCAGTAACTGGTCAGAACTTACCTTAGTGCACCTGTGCTACTGAAGGAATCTTCCTTCCCAGACAAATGGAGTCACCTGTAGCCGTAATTCCCAGCTTCACACCCACCTCAGGGGACCCTGTCCAGAGTCAGTCCCAAGAATCCTCTTCTTTTGACATAGTTTCCCATTCGCTCCTTTGCTTTTTAGTTTCTACAAATTAACTACCACCCTGTGCTTTCTCATTTACTTTGAAAGTAGTTCAAAGAAGACTCTAAAGTAATCTGAAGAAGGCCTGTGACCTCGCTGTGCGTTTCACTGCTCCTTGCCAGCTACTCCCTAACATTCCCCCTCGAGGGCTGGAGACCCTGCCTCATCCAGGGAATGAGGGGTGATGAAGTCAAGTCAATAGCTACTTCCTGCTGATTGGGGCGAGGCCTATGGGGGAGGCATCTCCAGTCCTTGCTATCTCAGTGAAATGCTTCAGATCATGAGTAAGGTCTGTCCAGGGGGCCACGGTAATTCCCTGGTTTAGTAGAAACAGATTGTCAAGCCATCTGGGAGGCGGATGCCCTGGGGACAAAACAAGAAGACATAAGTATTGGAAAGAGATTGATAAAGCAATAGACACAGCAACACCTAAATATACCAATGATGTGACAATGACTATAGATACCACCAGGAAGTGTCAGAAAACCGTGAGCTGAAAGGTTGATCCCATGATGAAGCAGCTGAAGCCGTGGCATCTATTTGAAAATGTAAATCTTTAAGGATTTCAGTTACACGGTCAGGGTGGTCAGGGACGCAAGCACAACATGCCCTCTGGGTAATGGCACCGGGCACCCTGAGCTGCAGTGACAACCTGGGAAGCCATCCAGTTTTGTAATACGGCTTTTCTCCTGAGAGCCACCTGTGTTAGGAGAGACATACCTTTTCCGGTGTCATGGGGAGCTTTTGGGTGTAATTGGTCGGAGCTTCCGTGTGCCAGATTATGTCCTACGGACTAATGGGACGAATATCAGTTACGCAATCAAACCAGGGAAGAACAGATGAAGTTTACCTGTGTAGGATGTCAGGAAAATTTGTGGGTCTCAAATTAACTCAGAACAGATTGTGACTCTGGGGCAGTGTCTTTTGTGGTAGTTATTAGACACTCCTGTATAAGAATTTCATGTAACATTAAAAGAACCATTTTTTTTTAAATGTCCACAGATGACATTAAAAAATCAGTTATACTCTCCTGCCAGGTGTTCAAGACCAAGTTGATCCATAATTGGCCTTCCCCCTATCTGCTGTTAAAGTCAGCTGAGAGTTGTCAGGGATCACTCTTGGGAACTTGGGAGAAGCCTCTTGGCTCCTTCAACTTTCCCTCTACCATTTGGGCCATCTGCCAGGATGGGTCAGGCTCTTGCTGACCACATGTGGCTTCCCTTGGAAGTATCAGGGACTTTTCCTTTCCAATGACCCTACTTTTTGCAGAATGTGCACTGATTGGCTTCCTGCCCATTTGGGTCTCCACAGTCCCCTGGATGAAGAAGTCAGATAACGGTCAAGTTGCAGGCATTTAGAGAGAGCCTGGCATTTCCCGAATGCTGGCTGACCTGACCGGGCAAAGGCTAAAATATGGGCTGATTCTTCCCTGGCCCTTTTACTTCCTTGACTCTGGTCTCCAAGTTTTTATTATAAACATCCAGCAGGTCAGTTTCACCATTCTGGAAATGGGAGCGATGGGTTAGTGTCAGTACTGGAAGTCAGTATTCTATTTTGTCTTTCCTTAGGTGATGACTTAACCGTCTTGAATTAACTCAGGTTGTTGTGTTAAAAGTAGTCCTGCAAAATAGTCACAGGTAACAGTTGTAACGTACCTGTTTAGCCTCTGTAAAGACCCATTAATTTATGAACGCAATTACATGTGAAATCCTTCACGAGTTGCATTTTTCAAACTCTTACAACCTTAAATACCTTTTAAAATTTACCAAAATCTGTATGTAATTTTGTATTGTATCCCTTGCTTATTTTGAGATCATAGTAATCTTTACAACCAAAATCTACCTTTCTATAACAACTTTAAATAAGCTTAATAAGGTGAGAGGCAGAGTCTTAACTCAGGTGAGGTATCAGAAATAGACTTACCTTACATACAAATGTATTTCATTTATATAACAATGAAATATTTGTATAGTCAAAGCAAACAGATGCAAACCAGGTTTTAAAATGGCAATGTAGCCCTTTGTCAGATACAGTGTATAAAAGAACACTGTTACCTTGCCTGTAAACCCTACACAAATATATATATATATATACATATGTGTATATATATATATATTATTTTAGTTGTCGATGGACTTTTATTTTATTTATTTATTTATATGTGGTGCTGAGAATCCAACCCAGAGCCTCCAACATGCCAGGCAAGCGCTCTACCACTGAACCACAACCCCAGCCCCTACATAAACTTTTATTTTACAAACTTTTTCAAGGCTTACACAAACATATTTAGTTCTCAGATGTACACATATCTCTAGTCACATATGTTTAGGTCAACTACATTGTAGTAACCCAGAATAATTGTTGTTTATTAACCAGTTAAGAAGTAACCATTTAAAAGACTTTAAAACAGCTACAACCCCTAATTCCTTTAAGACTCAGTTTCCCTAAGTAATAAGCTTAGCAGACACAAGAAGTTAGCTTGGTACATAAGAGCAGATCGATGTTTTAATAAAATCTTATTTTTAAACATAGCGATTAGACTTTGTTTCATATTAATGTATTAAAAGTTGACTTTTGGGGCGGAAACCCTTAAATTGAACTTTCACTGACTGTGCTGATTATAGCCAGGTAGTCACACACAAACATTTTGAGATTTACCTTCCTTTTGTAACTTCCTTAGACATTTTACAACACGTTTACATCCTTAGTTTTGTTCTCTCATCTCGAAGTTTAGAACAAAAATATTACTTTACCTTACAAGGTACTTTTTCATCAAGAAATACTTCCTTTCCCCTTTAATTTTTCTTACTGTAATATTTCTTTCCTAGTTACTGACCTTTTAAGTTTACATTTTAAAACAGTCCTCATAAGTTTATGAATGTGTGCAAAATACTTTTTTTATTTTACAAATTTTTTTTTTTTTTTTTTTGTGGTGCTGGGGATTGAACTCAGGGCCTTGTGCTTACAAGGTAAGCACTCTACCAACTGAACTGTATTCCCAGCCCTACAAAATATTTTTTAATGAAATAAAATACTTGGTTTTCTTTATAGATATTTTTATTAAAACTTGTTGGGTTTTTCTTACCTCCTCTTCTACATCTTCTTCTTCTATGTAGAATAATGCCTGAAAGTAGAATTTTAACCCTTAACCATTTTGCTTTTAGAAACAAAGCAATCTTAATTGCTTTCCATTGACCAACCATTTATAAAATCACATTTATAAATGTGTATCCCATTCATGTGAAATCTGATTTACCCATTTTTAGCTTAGGTTATCCCTGAAAACCAAATCAAGTTTATTATTATTATTATTATTATTATTATTATTATTATTATTATTTTGGTGGTGGTGCTGGGGATTGAACCCAGGGCCTTGTGCTTGCAAGGCAAGCAGTCTACTAACTGAGCTATATCCCCAGCCCTCAAGTTAATATTTTAAGCCATCTTTTTCTATTGAAGAAAAATCCTAGAAGTGATGGACATTACACTTTAAACATTTTATAGAAAACAACACTTCATTGGCTGATCACCTCGAAAAAAGAGGTGTGGTTTAGTAGTTTTAAAGACATCTTTATTTTTATCTCTTTAACCATTTTAAGTCATGTAAACTGAAAGGCATTTGAATCCTTTTTTTAAATTGTATGAGTGCTCTATATGCCAATTTTGGTACCATGTACCTGATGCATAGACGCAAGCACACATGTAGACACAACTCAGAATACCCGAGTGTGCACACGTATACGTAAAAATCAACAGCAAACAAAGATTTTGTCGCTCCTTGCCAGGTATGATTTCCGTGGTAGGCTACAAAAGACTTATAAAGATTTATTATATAGAATGTCAAATTTAGCTTTCAGAAATTGTGAAGAGCCTGTGAAGCCTGGAACAGTAGGAGCAGAGTCTTGTCAGTCAAGGTGGATGCGAAGTCCCAGGGCCATCTGGCCACTCCTCCTTCCTGGGGCAGATTCCCTCCCAACACCACCTCTGTTCATTCCCAGCTTAGGGTTCTTCAGAGGAGGTGTCTTCCTTTTTCTAGAGTATTTGAGAGTTAACTCTTGAACATCTGGCCTCTGAGCACAGCAGAAAGAAAAACAGAGGGCAATAAACTTCAGTTAGACAAAACAAGACTTAGTAGTTCCAGAGAAAAGGTGAATTCATCATTAAAGTCAAAAATTATGAGATCAGAAAAAAACAAAGACCAAAAAAAAAAAAGACATGACTGTAATTACTCTAGAAAGGGAGCACAGAGAACAACTGCCAGCCCAGAGTGCACCTGGGGATCAGATCAGAGTCAGCCCAGGTATTTAAAGAATGTGGGAGCCTTGAAGTCCTCAGAAAAAGGTTTTTAAGAAAGAGAAAACTTATCTATTTGGGGTCTTTCCATTTTTCTTCCCTGTGCCCATCTGGAAGGAAGAGAAGACCACGTAGGGGGAACGTCTTGAAGAACATAACTCCAGAGTACAAGAAAAGAAAGAAAAGACAGTCTTTTATGTCCCACAGCTGCTTGGATTTTAAAGTGACACTTTCTCCCCGCAATGGATTTGGACGCTTGCTCATGCAGCTTGCACTCCAGATGGATGTCAGGCAGCTAAGGAGCGAGGAAAGTTGTCGTTTTGATCAGGAGAGGCAAAAAGCTTGTACCTATGGCACTTTTGACCATTATTTTCCTAGTCCCTGGTAATTTTTTCATCTCCTCTTCCATCAGTGGCCATGGGAAAGGTTGAAACCTGCCAGACTATCGGCTCCAACCCATGTGGCTTAAAACCCAGTACCTGGTGAGGTAAAGCCAGCATCTGTCAATACCCCGGGCGTCCCTCCGTGGTACTGATGTCCAAGGGAGAGGGGTGTAGGAGGGCGTCCCTCCCGCACGTTCCATTCTAGACCCAGAAACAGGAGGTGTCCCTGCCTTGGTTCCCAAGAACTCGGTGTGGCATGCCTGTCCAAGTTCCTTGACTCGTGGTCAAGGAACCCTGCTGAACCCACTGTCACTCAAGCTTGTAATCTAATTTAAGAAACATCTTTCAAATCTTTGGGGAGGGATCCTTAATCCTGCAGAGCATTTTAAGAATAGCTTAGGCTGAAAGTGGAGGGGAGTAGAAGTTTTTGAGTCACTGTGTTGGAACCCGAGCAAATAACCACGGGATCGATGGCATAAAAACAAACAAAAACCAAGGATCATAGTAGACAAAGATGGCGACCTGAGCACCCTCCAGATTCTGGACGCAGCCTCCAACATGAGATGCTGTAACGCCCACTCCTGTGGAATCGAGAGTGGGCCGTCAGACGGCAGCCACAACAGTGGAAATGGCCTCTCGCCTCTGGGGTGGCCCCGCTCCAAATCAAAAAGATGCTGCAAAGAGCAAGAGAGAGCATAAGTGTGCACACCACCCAGGACAGACAAAGCGTCACTGCAGTTGTTGACCGCATAAGACAAGCAGAGCCCAGGGCCCGACGTGCCGAGGAGGTTTTGGCAGAGGACAGTGTATGCAGGCAAGTTCAAGGCAAAGAGCCAGGCACCAGAGGCCAACTTAGACATCACCTCAAACGAAGCTGGACGATGAGCAGGTGCTAATGCCTGTCCTGGAGTTGGTGCTTGATCAGAGTCAAGGCACCAAGTCATATGTCGCAGGAAAGCAATGAGCTGGAACTCCAAACCTTGGTTCCTGTGTTCTGACAAAAGAATAAGGGAAGTCCGACACCAAAGCCACGCAAAAGAACTTTATTTTAAGTGAAAGTGAGGAGAAAGTAAAGTCAAAGCAAAGCGAGGCTCCAGCAGAGAGCGACAGAGGAGACCCGCTGTCTCAGATCCATTACTGTTAGAGGGTTGGTTCCCAGGAGTGGGGACCACCTCCTGCATCCTGCCAATCAGGTGTTCAGCTCCTCCTTCAGGTCGGGCGGTGGAGTTTTTGACCTGAGTTGGTCCTCTGCAGAACTGTCCTGGTGACCTCCTATTTAGGGGGACTTCATCTACAAGTCAGTCCCATGTTGACGTGGGCATTGGGCTCAGTAACTGGTCAGAAGTCACCTTAGAGCCAGGCGTGGTGGCGCACGCCTGTAATCCAAGTGACTTGGGAGGCTGAGTCAGGAGGATCGAGAGTTCAAAGCCAGCCTCAGCAACTTAGCGAGGCCCCAAGCAACTCAGTGAGACCCTGTCTCTAAATAAAATACAAAATAGGGCTGGGGATGTGGCTCAGTGGCCAAGTGTCCTGAGTTCAATCCCTGGTTCAAAAAAAAAA
>JAJEJO010005320.1:57939-76616 GCA_020662805.1 Glaucomys volans | reverse complement strand
CTACTGAAGGAATCTTCCTTCCCAGACAAATGGAGTCACCTGTAGCCATAATTCCCACCTTCACACCCACCTCAGGGCCTATCCAGAGTCAGTCCCGTGCATCCTTTTCTTTTGATGTGTTTTCCCATTGGCTCCTTTTGTGTTTTTTTTAATTTCCCATTAGCTCCTTTGCTTCTATTTATTTTCTACAAATTAGCCACTACCCTTGGCTTTCTTATGTACTTTGGAAGTAGTTTAAAAGGAAGACCCTCAAGTAATCCAAAGAATGCCTGTGACCTTGCCATGCACTTCACTGCTCATTGCCAGCTACTGCCTAGCATCCTGAGTGTCCTGGTGCTGGCCAGTCCTGACCAAGAGGGCTGTGGCCCCTGGGTGCAGAAGAGTCCAGCCTGCCCCGCCATGAGCGCACCCCTAAGGCAGCAGGAGGGCACCTTGCTGCCTTGGGCCCTTCGCTGTCACTCTCGGGGCCCAGTGACTTCCTCGAGGTGTTCATGAATTTAGGGTGTGTCCATGGGGTCTGCCCCCGGGGCCGTGATGCTCTGGGCAGGAGGGGCGTGAGTGTCTCGCAGGCCTCTCACTTTTCAGAAAAGCAAACCACACTTCCAAAAGGGCACACGTGGCATAGGGTCTGCAGGCGGCTCTTCCAGACCCAGGCCATCCTCAGCAGGGGCCCAGGCATGGGGCCCCAGCACACAGAGCCGGGGAGAGTCACAGGGAGCAGAGGAGGGAGCTGGCCGGCCTCCAGCAGGTGTGCGGCCTGGAGAGCAGGGTGCGCAGCGGCTCTGGGGCCTCCTCGGAGCTCGTGGACTTTCCCCCGGGGGCAGTGGGTCCAGGAAGGGAGGGCTGCATCAGCTTGGCCTTGGCGTGGCTCCTCGGGGCCTGGTCGGGAGTCCCTGGGGAAGCTGCTGCTGCTGTCCCGGTGAGAGCCGACGGGTCAACCAGCGGGGGCCTGCCCTCCGGGAGGAGCGGGGTCCGAGGAGTCCGGAGCCACCGGGCAGACTGGGTGATGGGTGAGGAGATCACCAGGCGGGACCGCGCCCCAGGCTTCCGGTGTGGGCTAGCTGGTCATGTCACTGGGACTGGTAAAGTTGTCAGATGTCCCTCGGTGCCAGGCACGGGCCACACGGTATCAGCTGGGGTTGTCAGAATGATTCAGAGTCCTTTGCGCCAGGCCCGCAGAGGAGGCCTCAGCGAGGCTAAGCAAGTGCCGGGGAGGGACTGGGATCAGGCCCTGGGTGACCCCAGGCAAGCCCACAGCCCTCCTTGCTGCCCCACCCAGGCCACTTCCGCCAGGTTGGCAGCCTGCTTTCTCATTGTCCAGCTGGCTTTGGGCCCCAGTACGGCTGCCACCAGCCTCTGGACAGACGGGCAGTGCCTGGGCTGGGTGAACCTGGGTCCAGCCCTCGCTGCCCCTCTCTGTGCATGCCCCCCACCTCCCCCCACCCCATGACATTTGGGACAAAGCTTCCCAGGCCATAGCCTGGTTCTGTCAGTGGCCCCCTGCTAGGGAGGGCCCCAAGAGGACAGGGGAGGGTGGGGCGCACCCTCCCCTCCCTGCCCTTCCCCCAGCCTCTGGGCTGGAGATGGAGCTGAGGCTCCACACTGAAGTGGCCCTTTGTACATTGTCCCTGGAGGACGGGGAGCCTGGGCGGGAGGGGCTGGCACTGCTGGCTGGGGTGGCAGGCGCTGATCTCAGCAGGGTGGGAGCGGGGGGCTTTCTCTGGGCTGCCAGGCAGGAGAGGGCACCCTGTGAGATGTGGGTGCTCACTGGAGGGGCTGTACCCTGTACCCCATGCACCCCCAAACTAGACTGTACCGTCACTACTTGGAATGTGATCCCCACTTGTTAGGGTTCCCTGAGTCTTGGGTTTCTCACTTGGCAGCTGTTTCTAGAGCCTGAGGCAGGCTGTGTCAGGGGAAGGGGGACAGCAGGGGCCCTTCTCTGCAGTGGTTGACATTCCTGGGGAGGACTCAGGCGGGGGGTGGGGAGGAGAGCAGAGAGCCCCAGAGTCAGGGCCGCTGGCGTGGGCGGGGGTAAGGAAGGTGTCTGGACTAGTGACATCAGAAAGACTGGTGGTGGCCAGTGTGAGGAGATCTGAGGGAAGGACTGTCCCTGGAGGAAGGAACAGCCAATTTGAGGACCCCGGGTGGGGACCCAACCTGGGGGCTCCTGGATCAGGCAGATGGGGAATGTGACTAAAGCCTTAGGGATTAGGGAGGCAGGATTGGTAAGGACACTGGGGACAAGTCCACGGAACTTGTAGGTGCCCAGAGGAGTCTTAGTTTCGTTCCAAGTGTGACAGGGGCCACATCTGGGCAGCGAGCAGGGAATGATTCGTGTGGGGAGGTGGCCTGATGGGTAGTTGTGGTGACCCCAGCAGGAGGGAGGCCATGAGCAGGGCCTGGGGGTGGCAGAGGGGAAAGGGGTCAGGTCACAGAGTGGCCACATGGCGCCCGACCAGGCGTCCCGTGTCTGTGTGGAGAGGCCACCGAGTCCCCCAGCTCAGGAACTGGAGTCTGGGCCAAAGCTCTTTGGATGTCATTGCATTTGATCCTCATGGGGTCAGCGGGTGGGTGCCCCTGCCCCACACTGTCTTCTGAGAGGTTGGGGTGAAGGGACCTCCCTTGCACTGGCCAGAAGGGCCCAGAATGTTTCGTTCTCACAGAGCCGAAGATGCCCAGCCACTCAGGTCTTGTCCTCGGCCTCCTTGGTAAGCCGATGAGTGCCACCCCTCTCAGATCACTGCAGCCTCCAGCCCCAAGAGGGTGCCCACCACTCTGCTTGGGAGGCACCTGGTCCTGTTGCACTTTGGAGGAGGGGCACCCTGTGTGCTGTCTCCCCTTCCCTGCTCTGCACAGGGCGGGGCTGGTCATTTGGGTCTAGGAAGCCACGTGGCTGGGGTAGCGGGAGCCACAGGCCTGGGGTGCACGTGTCCCTGGGAGGTTCATCCCCACTGGCCTCTGGGCTCCTGAGGACTCTTGCAGGAGACCTGGGTGGATGGACGTGGCTCCTGGTGGCCCAGGCCTGAGAAGGCGCTGGCTCTCCTTCCTCTAATCAGAGCTGTTAATCATTAATCATTCACCCAGTAACAATGACAGGCCTGTGCTGCCCCTCCCAATGGCTTGACCTTCTTTCTTTGTCCTCCTCGCACCCCACACCCAACCAGCCTCCCTGTGCAGAGGTGCCTGGGCCCATGTGCTCTGGAGCCCCTGTTCCTCCTGCACACTGGGGCCCACTCTTCCCACTGGGCGGCGGCTCTCAGCAGCCTGGCAGGCGGGTAGATGCTGGCCCATCTGACAGATGGAGACCCAGAGGCAGAGAGGGCAGCTCGGCGAGCCGTAGGGCAGCCCGTTCTTCATTCCCTAGCTGGACATTAACTGCACTGGTGTTCGTTGTGTGTCAACTACCCTGAGTGGAGCCAGACTGGGTGGCTCATGGCCTGCTGGTGAGGCCGACAAGCAAACAGGAAGTTTCTCTCCAGCCTCAGCCGCCTTCTGGCCTGGGGTCAAGAAGGTGCTTGGTAACAGGACAGTCAGTGCCTTGCTGAGGGGGGGCTCTGGGCTTAGAGCCAGACAGTATGGGGGCTGTTTAGGGGTTTCCTTTGGGCTAGTGACACAGCTGACCTCTGCTCCAACTCACAGGGCCCCTAACTCACCTGTTCCCGCCTACGGTGCTGGTCTGTTGGAGACACTGGTCCCCCATACAGAGAGTTCATTTCTTTTTCTTTTTTTTGGTGCCAGGGTTTGAACTCAGGGGCACTCGACCACTGAGCCACATCCCCAGCCCTATTTTGTATTTTATTTAGAGACAGGGTCTCACTGAGTTGCTTAGGGCCTCGCTTTTGCTGAGGTTGGCTTTGAACTCTCAATCCTCCTGTCTCAGCCTCCAGAGCCCCTGGGATTACAGGCGTGCGCCACTGCCCAACTGGGAGAGTTCATTTCTAAGCTCTTTTAGCCTGTGCATGCTCCTCCGGTCCCAATCACACCCCTGTGAGAATATCCAGCAGTGACCCCTCCCCTCCCAGTCAGGTGGCCATCCTCCAGGACGACCGTTTGCCCAGAGAGGAAGCGGCAAGCGGCTCAAAGAGGACTCAGCCATGTGGTGTACGCAGCCTTGACAACACCTCCCCCAGCACCTGCTGGCCTGGCCGGGAGGGTGGGGCCACCTACTGCTGCCTGGGGCAGGGCTCCTCATAGTCACCTAACTGACACCTGTGCTGGGCCCGGGAGGCAAGGGACAGCCTCTCAGGAAGAACCACCAGCTGCCCTTAAGACCAGGTGTGGAACCCGGAGCTCCTGCAGGGCTGCGGCTGGACACTGCCCGCTGGTGGTGGTGGTGGTGGTGCACTGGGGGCTTGAGGCAGTACCAGGTGAGGCGAGGTGAGCAGCATGGCCCAGGGAGCCAGGCAGTGACCTGGTGTGGGTGGTGGGGAGCACTGGTGGAGGCTAGGGTCGGAGGAGCCGCTCTTTGCAGGCAGCGTGTCCTTGGACTCTGAGCTGCTGGTGTCAGGATCAAGCAGGTCGCAAGGCCTGGCAGAGGGCGGCCCTGGGTAGGGCTGGGCAGGACCCTCTCCTTCCCCTGTCTTGTGCAGGCTGCTGGAGGAAGCTGTGGGCTCTGGGATTGGGGCAGCCTCGGGCTGGGACCACACCAGGCTTGCTGGAGGCCAGGGTCAGGCAGGCAGCCTGGGACCCCTCCCTTGTTTGGCTGAGTTCCTGGGGACCAGGGCTGGGGGCAAGTAACAGGGAAGGAGGAGGGTGTGGGTGAGGATGGCTGCAGGGTGGTGAGCTGGGCCTGGGGCGGGGAGGTCTGTGAGGTGCATGCTGGGGCCGGCAGCTTGGGACAGGGGTCTCGGGGTCTGCGGAGCACAGCAGGACCCTTCAGGGTCTCCTCGAGTTCAGACCTCACCTTGTGCTGACTTAGAGCATCAGCATGCCCACCCCCATGTCTAGCTGCTGGTGACCTGACCCAGCACCGTCTAGGGTCACCCGTTCCTCTCGGTGTTAAGTATGGGGAGCAAGTGCTGCTGGGACTTTAGGGAACCCTGGGCTTTGTGAAATGTGGTTTTTAAAAATTTATTTTATTAAAAATTTTTTTTCATACATGTATATAGGGTGAAGTTGGTCTCCGCCCCCGTCCCACCCATCCCCACCTGCCGCACCCCTCCCACTCCCTGCTGTACAGTCCAAAGTTCCTTGTTAGTCCCTCCCGCCCCCCACGGTGGATCAGCCTTTGGCTTTGGGGACTGGCTCATGTGAAAGTGGCTTTAAAGTCCCCGTGGTCAGGCCTGGCGAGGGAGCGCTGCCCTGGGCTCCCCCTGCTCCATGCTTGTGATGGGGCTGGTCACCTGCTGGAGGCAGAGAAGTGTGACCCCGCATAGCAGGCAGGCCCTTGGGCTCGCCATGGCAGCGGGTGGGAGGGACCATGCCCCACACCTGGGTGAGGAGCCCCTGGTGGCAGGCGGGTGTGAATCCTGCTGCTGCCACCAGCCAGCTGGCCCTCTGGCCCCTGCCTGTGAGGAGTCAAGGAAGTCAAGTGGCACAGTGTTGGCACCAGAGGGCACTGCAAGCCAGCTGTCCCCAAGCAGGAAAGGACCACAGAGGTGCCGACTCCTGGGAATGTTCTGGGCCTAGTGCTCCTCAACTGTGTCCACCTCTACCCAACTGGAGGGCTTAACTGTGTAAGGTGGTGACCGGGATGCTCGGGCAGGGTCCTCACCATGCCCTGGAGGGTCCCAGTGTCCCTTGCCTCACTGTCCCCGCCCCCTCCGGGCAACCACATGGCTGAGTGCTGGCCTCAGCTCCCCGCAGCCACTGTGGTGCCTTGTGGCCTGCTGGTCCCTCTGGGGCTTCTTCTCCACCTGGGGCCTGGGCTGAAAGGTCCTCTTCCCAGGCCCCCTTCACCCCTGGTGTCCTCTCTGGTGGTTTTCTCCTCTGTCCTTGTGAGGGCCTTGTCCAGCCCAGAGGCCGTCTGGCCCCGTGTGCCCACCCAGACCCTCTCACAGCTGGTGCACCTTCCCCGCTGCCCAGCGCTCACCAGCCCTTGTGGGCTCTCAGTGGCCCTGACTCAGTCCATGTTGCGTGTGGCCCTGCTGGAGGGGACTGTGACAACGCTGGAAAGCCACATCCCTGAGACGCGCGGCCCCTGGTCCAGAGCTCTGCCCGCGGGCCTGGTCTTCTGGCTCACCTGCTCATTGGTGTCGGCTCTGGGTGGACCACTCGCCATTCCTCTCCGGGCTGCCAGGGACTCAGGCAGGACCCCCTCCCACTCCAGGCTGGCTGTTCCTCTGCCCAGAATGCTGTTCCCGTGGGCCAGTCTGTGTCTCTGTTCTAGGCAGTGAGTACCGGAGGCATTCGAGCCCCGAGGGCCCTTCTGCAGCTGCCCGCTCCCCCTGCGGCCTCTGTCTGTCCGTTGTCTGCCCTCTGATGTCCAGATGGTTTCTTCTCTGCTTGACCAGGGCTGTGGCTGGGCATCCGGACTGGAGCAGATCCAGTCCAGCGCCCCTGGGTTCTGCCAGCTCTCGCTGCCCTTCTCTGGGCTCATGAGTGAGGACGGAGTCCCAGGAGGGCTTGTTTTACCTGGCATTTGATTCTGTCAGCTGCCCTGTGCTAGAGAGGGGGCTAGAAGCCGTAGTCCCATCTTGTCTCGTTCCGTGCACACGTACCTGGTCCTGACTCCGCTGGGTTCCAGGCCCTTCAAGTAAATACCTGAAATCCGCCCCATAGCCCTGCAGTGTGGACACCATTGCATCCCCGTTTGCTTGATGAGGTAACTGAGGCCCAGAGAGATGGGGGACCCCCGGCAGTCTGGTGCAGGGTCCAAATGCTGCAGATGGAGGCCCCAGACTCCTGTTCCCCTGCTTCACCTGTTCCCTACTGACCCCTGGCTGCATGCACAGGTCCCCTCCCAGGGTCCAGGCCACTTGGCTTTCTCCCAGGCTCACCGTGTTGAGCACTGATGACCACCGGGCACCTGCTTCTCTGTGGCTCTTTTCCTCCTTCCCAACTTTCCAGGGTCCACCTGCAGCCCTGCCTTCTCTGCCAAGGTTGGGCCACCCCCTCCAGGCTCTTGCCTGAAGCCCCAGAGCCAGGCTCCCTGCTATCTAGTGTTCGAGGAGCACCCCTTTGTGCTGGGACCTTGTCGTTGGCTCACCACCGACCCACCCCTGGCCCTTCTCTTCCCGGCATGGCTGTTCCCTTGTTCAGCCCCACCGCTCTGGCAGGGTGGGCGCAGTGGACCTGGCTGACTTCCTCCCTCCTCTTCTCCCTAGATCAGTCTAAACCCACCTGGTCAAACACAGGCGCTGCTTGCACAGGTGGCTATTGAAATTAAAATTAAATAAAATTGCAAGTAAGTTGCTCAGTTGCTGCGGCCAAGTTCAAATGCTCAGTAGCTGCATGTGGCTAGAGGGTGCTGCACTGGACGACGCAGGCCAGGGACATTTCCGCCCTCACAGAATGTGCTGTGGGACAGCACTGGAGGCCGGGTAGATTGATCATCCGCAGGCATCGCTGGCAGGGCTGCTCTGCGGAGTCTGCCTTGGCTTGGGGCACAGGCCTGCCTCTTCTCCACTCACCCTGCCCTGCCTGGAGGAGGCGTCAGCTGGGCCTTCTAGGCCCTGGAAAGCAATGAGTGTGCACAGCTGAGCAGAGGAGGGGTCTCTAAGTTGCTTTACCCCTCTGAACCTCAGTTTTTTCATCTGTAAAATGGGGATGAATATTCCTAACTCCGAGGACTGTGGTGAGGGTAAAGCGTGCATAAGCCTCCCTCCAATGCCTGGGACATATTAAGCATGAAATAAGTGTTAACATGAATGAGGCAAGGCAGGGTCAGATCACGAAGGGAAAGGTCACAAAATGGCCAGATAGCAGAGCCATGAACGCTCTGAGCACCGCCACCCTATTGGCTGGTGCCTGAGGACAATTAATCTGGCCTCCAGCACTGTCCAGTAGAATGGTCTGGGCTGGTGGGAATGTTCTGCATCTACACTGCCCAGGGGCCTCTGGGGACCAGAAACTGATATCCTGAGTAGGCCAACAGCCCATTTGGGGAGGGGCAGAATCCTGGTGGGGGCAGGTTCCAGCCTTGGGAACCAACTTCCCCGGGCACTCGCCAGCCTCTCAGTGGGAAAGTCCTGAGGCGCAGCTAGCAGGGTGCTGGGGTCCGGCTAAGCAGGGGCGGGTTTGGAGGGAGGAGGGGCCTGGGTGCAGGGGTGGGTTGGGTAGGCTCCCCATGGACGGGGCTCCTTGGGTCAGGTTTTGGACAGCAGCTTTCCAGGAGGCCCACCATGGAGCTGAGCCAGACCCGTGCCCGGGAAACCTGGGTATTGCAGGGACCTGGACACCTGGTCTGCCCAGACCTGCCTGGCTGGAGCAGCCTTGGTTTCTTCACCCAAAATAGGCACAGTGGCTGCTATTCCACTTGCCCCAGAGTGAGCAGGCTTTGCAAGGACCTCTGGCTACCAAGAGAAGATGGAGCCCTTGGCCAGGCCTGACCCCCAGAGCAGATTTCCTCTCTCTATGCTAAGGGAGAATTCCCAGGACCTGGACATCATGGTACCCAAATTCTTCCTTGGCCCAGCTATTTGTGTTTTGTCTGGGGCAGGACCCACAAATCTGTACCCTCTGGGCCTCAGGTCTGTTGGCCAGCAGGTGCAGGATGCTGGGCATGTCTGGCTTCTCCTCTGTCTCAGTCCCATAGGCTGCGTATGGCTGAGCAAGTAGCTCAACCGCTCCAGGCCTCCGTTCCTCATTTACCTGCCTCCCAGGGTTGGCCCGAGGACCAGCCCCTAACTTCTCTCCAGTGTTTGCACACAGCGAGGGCTCGCGATGTTCGTGATTAGCCTGGGTGGTACACTGGCTGCTGTGTAACCACCAGGTAAGGCAGGACTTGCCTGGCGGATATTAAAGGAGTGGCTAAAGCCACAAGGGCTGAAGGGATAAACCCGGCATCAGTTTTCCTCTGATCTTGTTTAGGACCTACCTTGTCTGTAGCCACCTCCTCTGCCTGTCATTCCGTGTGGGATCATGAAACCTCAAGTTGGAAGGACTCTTGTTCGGTCTCAGAAACCAGGGAGGTGGTCACCCTCTCCTGGGACATTGACTTGCTCTGCTGTACCCCAGGAAATGAGTCAGAACCAGCAGAAGGGCCCCAGGGAGGCTGATGCAGATCAACGGAGGGAATGTCTGACAGCCCAAAGGGCTTGGGGTGGGTGCACCAGGGGCCAGACAAGCACAGGCCAGGGTAGCAGGGGCACTGGAGCCAGGAACCCTTCTGAGCCAGGAGTCTGGACCCTCTGCGAGGCGCCAGATACTCTGGGTTCTGGCCGCAGCTCCTGAAAACCTGATGAGTCACTGAGAATGTCCCTTAGGGTGGAGGTGCCTTTAGCAAACCAGCCAGGAGCAAGGCATACTCCCGCATTTGGTTGCCTGACAGGAAACCCAAATGGAAGGAAAGAAAAAAAAATCGGCATTTATAGAGCATCTATCAGTGTCAGACTCTGCAGGAGGCTTCCCCAGCACGGCTCATCCAGGTCTCCCGCAGGACTGCAAAGCCCAAATGACACCTTTCTCTGAGGTTCAGAGAAACTAAGTGACTTACCTAAGGGCACACAGCTGTTAAGTCACAGCATTGGGATTAAAACTACGTCTTCCGAACTTCCCTCGACAACAGAGCCTGGAGGTGACAGCATCAGTGTATGCCTAGACATATTTCCAGCTCTTTGTGTGGTTAGATAAAAAGGGAAACAGAGGCATGGGGAGGCAGAGGAGCTCGCCAGGATCACGGGCGTGTTCCTATCTGGCCACCACAAGCCACCAGCCTGCCTTGGGCCTCTGGAGCTGTTTGCTGCAGAGACACACCTCCTGCCTGGCTATGCCGGTGGTGGCCTGGCATAGGCCCGGCGGGGAGGGGAAGGTGAGCCAGGGAGGCAGACAGAAGTGCAGTCAAGATGCGCTTGAAGTTGATGATGACTCAGGAGGCAGTGAGGATCCCTCCTGGGTTGGCGGCTGTAGATGGGCCACTCCTGCCCAGAAGTGGAGACTGAGGGCAGGCTGGGTGGTCTCCAGAGTCCCCCCATCAGCACCCCAGGGTGCCCGGAGCACCTGCTAGGGGTTGAGCCGCCTGCTGCTGTCCAGGGTGGTGGCCGGCCCTCCTCCAGCTGGAGGGCTTTCTTGTCATTACTGTCCCAGCGCTGAGGACACCAGCGATCGGGGGTCGAGGGGCAAGAGGGGAAGGGTACTGTGAGTGTCAGACAGGGGAGGTGACTGTTAGGACATGAGCCATCTAAGCCGTGGAGGGGGCTGGCAGTCATGGTGAGGCCTGCCAACAGCACCTCAGGGCCGAGCTAGGACCCTGGTCAGCGCAGGGGAGCTCAGGACCACGGAGAGCTCCACAGGAGCCTCCTGTCACTCTGGTGACAGCTGTCAGCGTGAGTACGCCCCAGAACTGCTGCCTGCCCAGCAAGCCCCACTGGCACAGCCTCAGAGGGCAGCTGGCCAGCCTCCACCTGAGCCCTGACTCTGAGGTCATGGCTGGGTCATTGTGATGGGTAATTTTAGGTTTCACCTTGACTGAATTAAGAAACACCTACAAAACTGGTAATGCACTGCTTCTGAGTGTCTCTGAGGGTGTTTCTGGAGGAGACTGGTGTGTGTGTCCGTGGGCCGAGGGGGAGATCCACCCTCCACGAGGGTGGGCGCCATCTGGTCAGCCCGGGCCAGTAGAATGAAAAGGCAGAGGAAGGGCAGATTCCTCTCTCTCTTCCCTGGAGCTGGGACACTTCTCCTGCCATGGGACACCAGACCTCCAGGCTTTATGTCCCTGGGACTCCAGGACTTGACATGAGTCTTCCCACCCCACCCCCCACGCCAGCTTCTCAGGCCTTCAGCCTGGGATGGAGGATCACACCGCCGGCGTCCCTGGTCCTGAGACCCTGGACTTGGCCTGAGCCTCACGTCCAGCGCAGGAGCAAGGCCTTAGGTCTGTCTTGTCTTCCTGTGTTTCCAGGGCCTGGCAAGGAGCTGTCCACGGGGGACTATCGGCAGGTACGTGCTGAGTGGGTGAATGGACGGGTCAGGTGAGCACCCTGTGGGGTCCTGTGTGGATTAACATGACCATGGCTGTCCCACCAGCTGGGTGTCTCACTGGCCCCAGGTGGGCTCCTTTTTGGCTCCTGTCATCCCACTTGGGTTGAATTTGGCAGATGGAAGGGCCCCGGGGAGCTTTGCGACGGGCTGACGTCCACCAGTGGCCCTGAAGCATCAAGTCCGATCCTGACTCGCTGCGTTTGGCCCTGTGCATGTTACGTCGTCCCTCTGGCCTCAGATCCCCTGTCTGCAAAATGGGAGTGACAGACATACCTGCTCTGTGTTGGGAAGATTCCGGGAGGTCGCGTGTACCGTGCTCACAGCGGCCATGTGTCGGCATTGGTGACGGGTGGCATCATGCCCGGAGGTTTCTCAAGGACGATTTGTAACAGAGGTAGAAACGCTGCCCCAGGCCACGTGCCCTGCTGGCCTTAATAGTAATTAAGTTAGTAATTAGTGCTGGGCCACCTGCACCAAGAAGGGAGAGAGGCCTGGCCTGGGAGGCGGAAGTCGGGTCCAAGTCCAGACAGCCACCTTCATGATGTCCCTGGGGGAAAGTCCTGCCGTCTCCTTGAGTCTCAGAGATGTTACCGTGAGCTCCGAGTGGCTGAGAGCCAGACGAAGCTTCACATGCGAGTGTCTGTTGATTCCATTCTATTTGTGTGCCGCCTCCGTTAGAAAATGTCTGAGAGGCACTTTACAAAATTAACGAAGATAAAAAGGAATGGGGCTGGGGAGAGTAAAAGTTAGAAAAAAACATGTGGAACTACAAGGAACAGAGTCCAGGAAAACGTGGCCGTGAGGCGCCATCCTTGGCTCTGGCTAGCCAGCCAGTGTGCCTGAGCTTCCTAGCGGCTTGAGTGATGAGGGAAACGCGTGGAGTTCCATGATTCTCAGCAGCGGCTAGTCTGGATCTGGATCAAGAGGCCCTGCCCTGAAGGCCCCGGTCAATCAGGGGGAGATCCCAGGTGCTGGTGAGCCTGGCCTTCAGAAGGGCACAGCTGGTGGGTGAAACCAGATCCTGAAGTCAGCCTGGCCAGGAGCCCAGGGGCAGCTGGGTCAGTTCGACCTCCGCAGGTCCATGGAGGCCCGTGACACCAAGCGGACGTCCCTTGCCTCTTACCTTGCTGAGGCTCTTGTTCACTGCCACCAGGGAATTAGTCTGAATGGCAACTCCAGGCCCTGTCCTTCACAACTCACGGGCCAGTTCAGTCCCACAAGGGCAGGGATTGGGGCATGTGCCACCCAGGCAGGTCCCCAAACCCTGTGGTGGTCACCGTGAAGGCTGTGCCGTGCAGACCTTCGTCTGGGTCCCTGCTGGCCATGACCTCCTCTTCACCTGCCCTCATCTGCCCGACGCCCCTGATCTGCCCGCCCTGCTGGCCTGGTCTGCTCTGTCTCGCTTTGCCAGCCCAGGGTGTGGGGAAAGGAGCCGGAGGGCCCCCCTTCCAAATGTTGCAGGAAGCGGCCTCCCTCCGAGAGCCCCACCCCTGACCTGAGACGCTGACCTTTAGCTGAGTCAGGCCCCACTCTGGCCTGTCCTCCCTGCCTGCAGTCCGCTGCACCAGCCCTCAGGGAGCAGCTGCAAGGGGCAGGCATTTCAGCTGAAGAGGCGAGACACCTGGGTCTGGGGACGGAGGAGCTGGTCCTCCAACTCTGATTTCCATCTGATTTCGAGGTCACACACTGCCTGGCTCTGACCTTGTGGCCCTGTGGCTTCCAGCCCTGATCATGAAGGAGCACCCGCTGCCACCAGGGACTCCACCCCACTACAGATGAGGAAACTGAGGTCTGGTGGTGAGCGCTTGCTTGAGAACACGGTAGTCTGAACCCAGAGCTGCCCCCCGGCTAGGGAGCACAGGGGCAGGATGGCAGGAGGGCACCCAGATGACCTGGAGGAACAACCAGAGAAGTAAGGACAAGCCACAAAAGGAGACATTTTAAGGGAAGATGTTGTGGGTGGGGGGACGGTGCCACCGGCCAAAGGCCAGATTTCAGCCCCAGCTCCTCCTGTGACCCAGTGCCCACTGCCCCCGGGCAAGTGGATGACAGGCCACCCCTGCGCCTGCTCTATCTTTAGACAAAGGGATGTGATCTCCTGGTTCACCTGCCCATCCCTGGGTGGCTGCTGTCAGAGGTCCACTGCCCAGGCTGGAGGCCCTGGGTTCCATCCCCAGCACCAAAACCAAACAACCGCTAAATAACACCCCCCCAGGGAAGTGAGGCATCTGATGACCGGGGGCATGCCAGCGCTGGTTTCCTCCTGGTGACCACCGTGCCGTGGCAGTGTGAGGTTAGCACAGGGAGACCAGGTGAGACAGCGAGGGACCTCTACTTGTGTGACTTCCCTGATGATCTACAAATACCCCCACTCCCCACCCCAGTACTGGGACTGAACCCGGGGATGCTCTATCACTGAGCCACATCCCAGCCCTTTTTATTTTTTTAATTTGAGGCAGGGTCTTGCTGAGTTGTCCAGGCTGACCTTGAACGTGCAATCCTCCTGCCTCAGCCTCCCAAGTTGCTGAGATTACAGGCATGCTCCACCATGCCTGGAGATCTACAAGTATTCTAAACTTAAAACTAAGTTGGAAAAAAAAGAAATAAACAAGCATCTCCATTCCACAACCATACACAAATTGATAAATTAAACTGTATAAATGAATAGCAAATGGCTATGTCATGTGTCACTTGTCACTCATCTGGGGATTGATTCACTGATTATGTTAAGGCTGTGACCCAATCATTTCTCCTCTGAACCTTCTTGCATTGCGACACACGTGAGCTTTGGGGAGACACCACATCCAAACCATAACAGAGAGTGATTCATTCAAAAGAACCAGGGACTATTACATGAGATTTAAAAGGAAATGAGAGATTTGTTTCTACCAATATGAAAATCTTTTAATCTATCATTGATTGAGGAAAACAGTTTGATTGGATACAGTGTCTAATGTAATACCTTTGACAAATATTAAACCAAGGACAAAATAATTGCATGTAAAAGCAGCTGTATACCTCAGACTGTTGATGCGGGGGGATCAGGCTAGTGGAGGGCCGGGGTTAACATGAGGGAATCTTTTACTCTTCTTGGTATGGGGGATTAAACCCAGAGGTGCTCAGCCACATACCCAGCCTTTTTTTAGATTTTATTTAAAGACAGGGTTTCACTAAGTTGCCTAGGGCCTTGCTAAATTTCTGAGGCTGACTTTGAACTTGTGGCCTCCTGCCTCAGCCTCCCAAGCTGCTGGGATTACAGGCGTGCACCACTGCGCCCACCTATGCAAGGAATCTTTAATATGATTTTTTCCTGGTATTGGGGATTGAACCCAGAGGTGCTCTTACCCCTGAGCTACACTCCCAGCCCTTTTTGCTTTTCAGTTTGAGAGAGGATCTTCCTACGTTATCCAGTCTGGCCTCAAACTTGTGATCCTCCCCCTCGGTCTCCCTGAGTAGCTGGGATCACAGGCATGGCCACCATTCCAGCTCTATTAACTTCCTTTTTAAGGTGAAATCCCAGTGATTCCAAAGCTGTGACAGGAGAGTCATTTAGTGAGACCCTGTCTCAAAATAAAACTTGAAAAAAGGGGCAGGGAATGTAGCTCAGTGCTTGTCTAGCATGCGTGAGGCTGAATATAAGTTAGAATGTGTTTCTTTGAGATCTGTGAACTTTTTTCAGTGAAAAAGTACTGAAAAGGTTTGTCTGTGTCCACGGAATGGTGGACGGATGTGATGTAGGACAGAAGAGGCTGGACACCAAGGAATTTTCAGGAAGCAGGTTTATTGCTGTAGCCAGCCAGTCTGAAGTGTGGTTCATGACTGAAATTCTCCTCTGGACCATGAGTCTGGAAAGTTTTTGAACTTTATACCCAGTGGTGGGGGATGTGTCAGGGGGGCTGCTTGGTGTTTTACATTTTTGCGGAAATCTACATAAAAGTAATCTAAGAAAATTTTTTTAGTTATAAATGGACACAATACCTTTATTTATTTTTATGGGGTGCAGAGGATTGAACCCAGGGCCTCACACGTTTGAGGCAAGTGCTCTACCACTGAGCTACAGCCCCAGCCCCAGCCCCAGCCCCATAAAAGTAATTTGTTTTCTGCAGACTTGGCATTTACAGAGAGGAAGCTCGAAACCATAATGCCCTCTGCAGAAGAGTTTGCTGATGGCTGACATCTTGTGTAAAAGCTTTCAGGGGGAGGCTCAGAGGAACTTCTATGTTACAGATGGGGTGGGGGTTTCTGCTTAATTATGGTAAGGGTCTTCTGGGTGGGATGTCTGGACTGCTTCATTCCCCCCCTTTGCAGGTCATTATTTAATTATTTAAATCAAAGATCATCATCCTCCTCTTGGCTAAAGCTTTATATAATCTCATAATCTTTGTCGTTGCTTTTTTTCCAACAGCTGCTTCTCTAGTTTCAGTGCACAGGGGAGCCAACCATGGGCGCCGTGAACAGGTCACAGCCGAGTACCCACCATGCCAGGAAAGCTTCTGAATCTATCAAAAGTAGAAAACCACAGGAGGTCAAAGGCTGTAGCAGTTTGAGCAGTAATCATTTCCAGTACTTTCTGTAAGCGAATAATCCAGTGTAGCACAGAAACTAATGTTCTGTAGCCCCACTTGCTGTCCTGAGTCCAGGTAGCAGGACCATAAGTGGCAGTAATCTTCTGGGGTGGCCAGTCATCTTTACCCCCAGTTTGCTGACCTCCTAGATTAAGTCCTTTGCTGGTGGATCCCTAGGTGTTTTCCAAAGACAAACCGTTACCCGATGACAGCATCTTTCTGTTGGGGCAAGTCCTAAAGATATATATCACCTAAATATATATATTTATCAACCTCTAATTGTAATAGATTGACTTGACACAGTTCACATGACTTCCACCATTGGGGTAGGAGTGGGGTAGAGCCCCCGAAGATTAAAAAGGAAACCAAACTAAGTGATAGACCAACATATAGGGTAAACAGTGTAAGTTATCAGTGTCAAACTAGTAACACCAAGCGACCCTAGGAAACCTCTGCAGGCGAGGTTAGAAGACGTGTAACTGAAACTTTGTTACCAAGAGTCCAGTCCGCAGGGGTTCCTGTTGTCGATCCCTGTAGCAAAACCCAGAGACCTGTATACATGGCCAGAGGCAAGGGGGGCAGTGCACGGCAGCATCGCGACTCTCAGAGGACTGGAGAGTCCGTTTGTCCTGGTGGTAACTTTATCTTCTGCCGTGGGTCGGCCAGCCAGCCGGCGTTTCCTCAGGCTTCTAGAGGCCAGAGCAGGGCTGTGGTCCTGGATACTCAAGCCTCTCCGATGTGTCCTTCTCTGAATGGTCAGTTTTGGGGTACAGCTGGGTCTGGAGTGCACTCCCAGCCCCTGGCTGCCGGCCTGAGCCTGGTGTAATGAATCTGTAAGCTTCACTGCAGTTGTGTGGATAAGTAAGGGACAGCACCCTTCCAAAGAGGTTTCAGGGGTTGCGTATTGCACTCTCCGGCCCAGCCTGAATCTCCAGGCCGGAAGGAGCGAGCATCTGTGGCCACACACGCTGGCACATTCCCTGACCCATGAGTCTGTAAGGTTTTCCCTAAAGCCTGAAGCTGTCGCCTCAATGTTAATTCTCCCGTTTCTCTTAAGTCTCCCTGAAATCCCCTGATGAGCTCCATACGCAGCTCACGGGGAGAGAACCCTGTCCTCTTTGTGGGAGCGGATCTAATCCTTAACAGTGCAATAGGGAGGGTTTTATCCCAACGCAGGTGAAGCTCCTGGCACAGTTTACCTATTTGAGCCTTTCAAGTCCCAGTCATCCTTTCTACTTTACCCGCACTCCGTGGCTGCAGCAGGGTGTAGCTTTCACCCGATATCCCTGCCTGGCCTCCTCAGCCCCGGCTGGAGTGAGAGCACACAAAACCCAAGAGACGCTCAGAGCCCAGTGAACGAGGTAGTTCAGTGAGGTTCACTCCCAGGTCCTCAAGAGGTGCTCCTCTTAGCTTGGATTCCTGGCGGAAGCTGTGGCCCCTGGTGTGGGACGTTTGGGGCCCGAGGTCTGCGCTGTTTACAGGTCACCCGGGAAATGCTCCTGAGCGGGGATGCAGGAATGCTGACCCCGAGTACTGGCTCAAGTGCCGCTGGCCGATGTGTGCGCCCTGTGGAGCTGTCTGATGGCCAGGGCTACGGCCTCGGGGACGGCCGTGTGGCCCTCAGGAAACCTCCACCGCCGCCTGGGAGACACCTTCCCTTTTCGGTCTTAAACCAGTCACTTCCATGTTGGAATACACTGGCTCTGTCCTGATGGGACCCACTTTGGGTGACCTCCGGGTGTGTGAGGCTCGTGTTCTTCCCTGTCTTTGGTCTGCCTCTCACTGAGCCTCTCGGTCTCGGTTATGAAGACTGGTCACTTGAATCAGCTCACTGGAGTGTGTCCTGGGCTTGTCTCATCCCCCGGCGGTCCGGTGCCTCAGGATCACAGGGAGGGACGGGTCCGAAGGTCTCACACAGTTGCAGAACTGGCTGGGCCTCCCCGGGCCTTGGGAGCACTTCCCACAGCTCGCCCACATTCAGGGCTTTCCTCCCCTGGCTCTTAGGCTACCCCTGGGGCCCCTTGACACCGCTTTCTCTTTGCTAGGGTCCCACCTTGGGTCTGTGCTGGGGAGCTGGCCTGGGCACAGGCCTGACACTGCCCCAAGTGTCCGCAGCATGTTCCTCATGCCTTTTTAACGTGGCTGGGGTCACCAGTGTGCACTTTTTCGTCCACCCAAGTGGCTGGTGGGTGAGGATAATGGACCGCACCACATCGGTCATGGCCCCAGGCTTCTCTGTGTAGGAGGGAGTATGATTTTTCCAGTTCAAGAGATCAATGGTGGTGAAAGGGTGGCATGCAAAACCCCATTGTCCCCCTCGGACGTTTCCCTCCTGGTCTACGGAGGCAGGTCCTCCGGCCTCTCGTAGGGGCATCTGGAGAGCTCTCGTCCTGGTTATGTCTCTGGTCTTGGGACAGGTTTCCTGCCTTGGTCTCGGGGCGGAGAGTCTCTGGCTCTGGGGAAGCCTCTGGCATTGAAGGAGGAAGGAGACCAGTGCTGAGGGCCATTATCTGTTGTCCCTGGGGACAAGGTGCTGAGGGGACAGCCTGCTGTCTCAGTGGCCTTGGCAATGTTGGGTAAAGTGGCACATAAGGTGGCCACAGAGGCCACTGTAGTGTGAGCTGGTGTCAACTTGGACTGTCCTTCCAGGCAGGCTCTCCACCAAGGGGGCTGTTTCTGTGCTACCTCTCACCAGCGATCACTAAAAGGGAACTGGTCTGGTGTCCAGGGTTCTGACCTCGGCAATGACATTGTTATCTTTTTTTAAATTTATTTTTATTTTTTATTTTTTATTTTTTGGAGCCAGGGATTGAACTCAGGGACACTCGGCCACTGAGCCACATCCCCAGCCCTATTTTGCATTTTATTTAGAGACAGGGTCTCACTGAGTTGCTTAGGGCCTCGCTAAGTTGCTGAGGCTGGCTTTGAACTCGTGATCCTCCTGACTCAGCCTCCCAAGTTGCTTGGATTACAGGCATGCGCCACCACGCCCCGCTTGCTGCACTCTTTTCTATGTTATTGTGGAGA
>JAJEJO010005320.1:22668-57839 GCA_020662805.1 Glaucomys volans | reverse complement strand
CCTGACTCAGCCTCCCAAGTTGCTTGGATTACAGGCATGCGCCACCACGCCCCGCAACATTGTTATCTTTTTTTTTTTAAATATCTTTTAAAGATGTTGATCGAACTTTATTCATTTATGTGGTGCTGAGAATCTAACCCAGTGCCTCACACGTGCTAGGCAAACGCTCTACCACTGAGCCACATCCCCGGTCCCAACATTGTTATCTTAAGGTCCTTCTGGTGGCCATCCCACTTCAAAGGTTGGCCCTTCTAAGTCGCACAGTATATAACCTTGTGGAGTGAGTTTCACCCCAGAGTTCCCGTTCAAAGTCTTCCTTAAGTTTCCTGACATACATTTCATACATTTCCAAAGACTCAGTTCCTTTGTGTGCCTCCCATGTTCCACCCTGCGTCCCTGTCCCACACTTCATCTGTCTCCCGCCTTTCCCCTCTTGGGGACTGAGAGTCCTCTTAGCCTCACAGGTCGGTATCCACCCCCAACCTGGAGCTTCCAGGTTGGTGGAAAACCCACCACAGACTGGATGAGGCACCACGGCACCCGGATCAGATCGGGACTCCACACTCGCCTCAGCCCTGGGGTCGGGTGGGAACCCTTCTTTGCCTGTCTCATTCACACAGCTTCGCACAGACATGGTCAGAGCAAAATCTCTACACCACCCCAATTCCACATATTCTAAAACCAAAGAAGGGAGTCACGGACCCCGAACAGAGCCTCCTGGGGCGACTCCCTGGGTCCTTTTCAGCTCCAGTTCCTTCTGGAGGTTACTCAAGACCCTCAGGTGATCAAGCCTCTCTCCCACCTGCTCAGGCCTCTGTGGGGAAGTCAGTGGGCCCCCCTGATGGACCGGGTCCTGCCTGCTCAGTTAGGGGGTGCTCCAAGGCCCTAGTCCTGGTTCTGGCTCCCCATGCGTTCCACTGTGCTTCAGAGTGGTCACTCTGGGGCGCTGGGTGAGTGGCCTCTCCTGCAGGCAAATAGTCACTTGTGGTGCACCAAGGGGAAGTGCTGTCCTCCAAAGTCCCAGGGAAGCCAGACCCCAGATATAAGAGGCAGAAAAGCCATCCTCGCCTCCACTGTCCCATCTGGGTCGCCAACTGATGTAGGACAGGAGAGGCTGGACACGCAAGGAAGTTTCAGGAAGCAGGTTTATTGGCTCCTGCCTGCAATTCTCCTCTGGACCATGAGTCTAGAAATTCTTTGAACTTAATACCCAGTGGTGGTGGGAGGTGTTTTACATTTTTGCAGAAGTCCACATAAAAGTAATTTTTTTCTGCAAACTTGGCATTTACAAAGAGGAAGCTATGAACCATAATGCCCTCTGCCGACCATATTGCCGATAGCTGATATCTTGTGCAAAAACTTTCTGAGGAGGGCGGGAACTTACATGTTACAGATATGGGGGTTCTGCTTAACTATGGTAAGGGTCTTCTGGGCGGGATCTCTGGCCTGCTTCGGATGGATGAATAGGTAGATGGATAGAAAGATGGGGCAGTGCAGGATGAGACCTGCACTCAGCCTGTGGCCCCTCCCTTGGGGCCTGTGAGCCCCTGGGGCAGTACTTACCTTTCCCATGGAGCTTTTCCCAGGTTGCATCCTGCTTCCGGAGCAAAGCCTAGCCCTGCAGTTGGTTCAGCCAGGGTGGGGCCAGGTGGAGAAGCAGGCTGCTGAGGGGCAACTGAGGTGGCCTGGGGTCTCTGGGGGGAAGGGCTGTGGGAACATGGGGCATTTCCTTGACCCTGGGGCTTTCAGAGGCCTTGGTGCTGCCAGTCGACCCTTGGGGGCAGGAGGTGGGTGACTGCAGGAGGGTCTCAGACACGCTGGCAATAGTAAAGGCTCCCCCGTCACCGCACCCCCCACCTCACCTGGTCCTCCCTAGGAGAAGAGCCCCAGGCTGCCCCTGACTTCCGCTCTCTCCTTTTTCCGCAGGATGAAGATGAGACGCTACAAGCTCTTTTTCATGTTCTGTATGGCCGGCCTGTGCCTCATCTCTTTCCTGCACTTCTTTAAGACCCTGTCCTACGTCACCTTCCCCCGAGAACTGGCCTCACTCAGCCCTAACCTCGTGTCCAGCTTCTTCTGGAACAATGCCCCTGTCACGCCTCAGGCCAGCCCTGAGCCCGGCGGCCCGGACCTTCTTCGAACCCCGCTCTACTCCCACTCGCCCCTGCTGCAGCCGTTGTCGCCCAGCAAGGCCACCGAGGAACTCCACCGGGTGGACTTTGTGCTGCCCGAGGACACCACCGAGTACTTCGTGCGCACCAAAGCGGGGGGCGTGTGCTTTAAGCCAGGTACCAAGATGCTGGATAAGCCGCCGTCGGGCCGGCCGGAGGAGAAGGCCGAGGGGGCGTACAGCCCGGCCACCCGGGGCCCGGCGCGGCGCCCTCCCAAGCACACGCTGAGCGCCCGGGAGCGCGCGAGCAGGCAGGGCGCGCGGCGCAAGTGGGTGGAGTGCGTGTGCCTGCCGGGCTGGCACGGGCCGAGCTGCGGGGTGCCCACGGTGGTGCAGTACTCCAACCTGCCCACCAAGGAGCGCCTGGTGCCCCGCGAGGTGCCGCGGCGCGTCATCAACGCCATCAACATCAACCACGAGTTCGACCTGCTGGACGTGCGCTTCCACGAGCTGGGCGACGTGGTGGACGCCTTCGTGGTGTGCGAGTCCAACTTCACGGCCTACGGCGAGCCGCGGCCGCTCAAGTTCCGCGAGATGCTGACCAACGGCACCTTCGAGTACATCCGCCACAAGGTGCTCTACGTCTTCCTGGACCACTTCCCGCCCGGCGGCCGGCAGGACGGCTGGATCGCCGACGACTACCTGCGCACCTTCCTCACGCAGGACGGCGTCTCGCGGCTGCGCAACCTGCGGCCCGACGACGTCTTCATCATCGACGACGCGGACGAGATCCCGGCGCGCGACGGCGTGCTCTTCCTCAAGCTCTACGACGGCTGGACCGAGCCCTTCGCCTTCCACATGCGCAAGTCGCTCTACGGCTTCTTCTGGAAGCAGCCGGGCACCCTGGAGGTGGTGTCGGGCTGCACGGTGGACATGCTGCGCGCCGTGTACGGGCTGGACGGCATCCGCCTGCGGCGCCGCCAATACTACACCATGCCCAACTTCCGCCAGTACGAGAACCGCACCGGCCACATCCTGGTGCAGTGGTCGCTGGGCAGCCCCCTGCACTTCGCCGGCTGGCACTGCTCCTGGTGCTTCACGCCCGAGGGCATCTACTTCAAGCTCGTGTCGGCGCAGAACGGCGACTTCCCCCGCTGGGGGGACTACGAGGACAAGCGCGACCTCAATTACATCCGGAGCCTGATCCGCACCGGGGGCTGGTTTGACGGCACGCAGCAGGAGTACCCGCCCGCCGACCCCAGCGAGCACATGTACGCCCCCAAGTACCTGCTCAAGAACTACGACCAGTTCCGCTACCTGCTCGACAACCCCTACCAGGAGCCCCGGAGCGCGGAGGAAGGCGGACGGCGGGGCAAGGGCCCGGGAGAGGGAAGGCCACCCGCCGCCAGGGGCCAACTGGACGTGGTGGAAGGCTAGAGCTGCGCGATCTCATGGGCAGGTGGCAGCGAGGGGTGGTGGCTCTCCGTAGCGTTCCGTCCCGCGTTCCGTCCCATCCTCCTGCCAGCTTGGGGCTTCTTGAGAGGACCAGGAGTGGGTCGGTGGGGGATCTTCCCTGTTCAAGCCCTTGTGAATCAACATCAGGTCTTTAAGCGAAAAGAGAGAGAGGGGAAAAAAAAAAAAAAAAAAAAAAGATCCTGCCTGCAGGAGAAGAGAACGAGCCCAGCCATCTGTGCAGCCCTTTTGCCGCCAAGAGTGCTTGTGGCCAGGAGGTGCCACGGGAGAGTGCAGTAGGTGGCTGGGACGGGAGCCTGCAGGATCTCACGAGGCAGCCACGTGGGCTGCAGCCCGGTGGGAGGGAAGGCCGCCTGGGCATCCTGGGGCTTGGGACCTGCAGTGGAAAACGGGGCATCCCAGGAGGGCTTGGGCTCTGTAAATAAGTGCGTTTGGGTCCAGGAGGAAGAGGGCTGCCTAGCAGGAGGGCAGGGAGAATGGCCTCCACCTGAGATGAGCGCTGAGGGGCACTTCAAATGTCCTCCCAAGTTCTGGGCCAGAAGGAGCTGAGGCCGCCAGCTGCCCCCCTGCACCGGCTGACATGTGCTGGGCTGGGGACCCTGAGAGTCTTCCTTTGGGTTCCAACCTGGCCTTGAGGGTTCCTCTTGCTTTTACAATGCTGCCGGTGGGCTGCCTGCCCAGTGCTCGCAGGGACCAGCAGTCAGTTCTCAGGTGGATTGAGAGCTGGAGGCTGAATGGAGGGGGACCGAGGATGGGGACCTGGGGAGGGGAGACCACCTGAGGCCTCTGCATGGGTGGCCTCTCCCTCCCCACATCCCTTCCTGCTCCACCCCTAGCCCCACCCTGCCACCATCCCAGGTGCAGTCACTCTTGTGCTCCTCTTGGGGCTGGTCAGGGACCAGGAAGGAGCCAGGAGGCTCCTCAAGAAGGGACATTAAGGCCAGTTGTATGTCAACCCATTCCTCCTAGATTGCTTGGGGCAGGAGATGCATTTGTTGGAGTAGATTCTGAGCTGTGGTAAGTAAAGAGACTGAAATACAGTGCTTCAAGCAAGACAAGCTTGTTTCTGATTGAATCGTCCAGAGGGAGACGGCGGAGAGTTGGAAAGGCCGCCCTGCTTTCCTTCATTCACACCTTCCAAGTCTGGTACAGAGTGGCTGCACCAGCTCCCACTATCACATGTGAATCCCAAAGAGGAGAAAGGCTGGGAAATGCACACCTTTTCCCATTCAGGACAGGAGCCAGAAATCCAATCACTTCTGATGCCATTTCACTGGCCATGACTTAGTCACATGGCCATAAGTAACTTCAAGGGAAATTGGGATATGTAGTCTTGAGCTGGGCTGCCGTGCGCCAGGCCTCAGCTTGGGAGGAGAGGGTATTAGGATGGATGTGGGGAAAAGCAGCATCTCCGGGCGAGGGGTAGAAATGACTGTTTCAGTCACAGGGTCCTGAGCTCGTTCAGAAGTTCTGGAATCAGCTGCTCCTGCTCTCCCTGTCTGCACAGGGCTGGGTGCGGCCCTGAAGTTCCCTCAGACGCTGCCTGGGATGCCCGTATGCAGAGGGTACCTGTGGAGTGGGCCAGGTCGTGCGTGCGTGTATATTTATGGGCATGGGTGCATGCTTGGTGTGTCTTGTCCATGTCTGTGGTGACTGTCCCTGTCCGTAGGTGCTTCTGTGTGGGTGTGGGAGCCCAGTCCAGGACCTGGAGCCTGTGACCACACTTCCCGTGGCTCCCCAAGATGACTGAGGCAGGAAGCCCGTGGGGAGCCTAGAAAACAAGGCTAAGGTGGATGCAGGGTCTGCCTGTCTGTCTGTCTGTGTTTCAGTCTGAGGAATGAGACTCCTCCTGGCCTGAGGGCTGTATGGCTGCAAGCCCCCACCCCCTCAGCCCCACTGCACCCTCCTGATCCCCACATCCTGGTGGCTTTTTGGGGGGATTCTTACTGGAGGTCTCCTGATGGGCTAGAGAACAGGGGTCTCCGCTGCCACTGCTCTGTCTGGGGGACCTGCCAGCTGTCAGCATGGTGTCGGGGAGTGGCCTTGGAGCAGTTTGGGTGCAGGCCTGGGGCAGGCTGAGGGGGCTCCATGGTTCCTCTCTACCTCCATCTAGTGGACACCCCTAGGGGAACGTCTCCTTTGAAGTCACAGCAATCTCCCTCTCCAGTTCCTCTTGGGGCTGAGTTGTGGCTCCGGAAGTCAGGCCTCAGTCCAGGCAGGGCCACCTCTGCTCACCCTGAGACAGGCAGTCTCTGGGGGCTTCTGAATCATTCCTGAGCCTTGGCCCAGGGCCTCCCTCCTGATGGCTTCCTCGCCCCACAGTCCTGGAGTGCTCAGCTGCTTCAGGGATAGCCCCTCCCAGGCCGCTCGGCCTCCAGCCCACCGGCACGGCCCCGGGTAGGGGAAGGAGAACAGGAGAAACTCAGGCCTGCTGGGCAGTCCCCTCACACCCAGTGTGGAGGGCATGGCCCCGGCCAGGAAGTGGAGACCAGGCCACTGGGCAGAGGGCAGTTGTGAGGGCCAGGGCCTGAACACGGGTTGACGAGTCCTACATGTAACCACAGCATACACTGGGAATTCTGGGGACAGGGGGTCCCAGGGCTCTTCCCCCTATATGAAGGGAAACCAAACAATGTGAACACCAGGATGCCAGTGCCCTGTCACCACATCCAGATTTCTTTCCCCAGGAACGCTGGCCCCTGACCTCTGGACCTGAGGTGGGCTCTCTGGGCCAGCATCCCACAGGCCCCGTCCACCTGGAGGTCGTGAGAGTTCCAGAGACAGGGGTGGGAGAGCTTTAGGGCAAAGGTGAGGTCTGGAGTGGGGACAGAGGACTTGCCCAGGCAGAAGGCAGGGCCCTGGGAAATGGATAATGTAAGGACACCAATAATAATAATAGTATTATTTTTTTTGTAAAAGGAAAATCAATATGTACATTCTGAAATCATTTTCTCTGTAAATGGTTGAATTTCATTTCACCCTTAAAGGGATGCTTAAAGGAGAAGATAATATTATTAATAAAAACAGCTGCGAAGTCTGAGGGCTGTGTGTGTGTGGAGGGTGGGAGGAGAGGCGGGGCAGGCAGCTCTGGGCTTGCTGCCAGGTCTGGTCAGTGGGGTCGGGCCTCCCAGAGCACCAGATGGCAGTGGGGACAAGGGTCGCACTAAACGCCTTCACTCAGGGAGGTGGCCAACCTCAGCCTGAGGCACCTCTTCCCTCGTGAAGGCGGACACAGGCTCAGGAATGGAGACGCCAGTTCAAGGTCTCCAGGAGGACACAGCCAGCCTCCTTCCTGGAAGGAGGGAGCACCCCCCTGGGGTGGGCAGGGCCCTTGGGATCTGGGTGGAGGCTTTGGTGATGGGTCTGCCACCTCTCTGCGTTCAGAGTGTGGAAGCAAGTGCTTCCGTGTGAGTTTCCTTCCTGTGTCTCTCCTGGGTTCTGCATGCCTCTGCCAAGGTCACACGGCCACTTAGAATCGGGTCCTGGGTGCTGAGCGCCAGCCCTCTTGGGGAGGACAAGGTCCTCCTCTCCAGGAATGGTCATCTTCTCTCCACGGAGCTGGCCTTGGACTTGTGCTGCGACAGTGCCTGTGGCCTTGGGGGGGTGAGGGGCTTCCTGGCGGCCTCATGCCCAGGTGGACACTGGCATTTGTCCGGGGTGTCCCTGGCTGTGTTCTAAGGAGAGACTCAGATGGTGGGAATGGACTTGCTCTGAGCGTGACCTGGGTTCCCTGTGGGGCAGTTCTGCAATCTCCAGGTTAGAGGGCAGCCCCAGAGGATGGAGCAGTGGCGTCGGTGTTGGTGGCTTGAACAGGACCTCGTGTCTCCTGAGCACTCACACAGTGCCAGGCACTCTAACATGCTTAACTCTGACTCCCCGGGGTCAGGACCACCTGGCCACACTTAGCCTGGAGCCGGTCCCAGGGCTTGGGGCGCGGTGAGGAGCCAATTCCCCTGAGAGAGGAATCGGGGTGTAGACACCTCTATTCGGCCAGAAGGGGGCGATGGTGAGCCACTCACCTTTTAAGATCAAATTCACAACTTCTTAATCACGTCCCTGGGTGATCTGCCTCCACCCCCATCACACCTATATTTACGGGCATTATTTATTAATTGCCTATTTTGTGCCAAACTCCGGGCTAAAAAATTTCCCTTCCTGTCATTCCCGCTGTACAGAAAGGAGGCTCAGACTCTGACGCCGTACCTTAGAGGCCTCACTTCAGAAGCCGAGCCCTCCCCTGCCAGGATGCACTTCCTCCATCCGCAGCTACTCATGGAGGAGGAGGGTGGGGAAGGGGCGAAGGAGAGGGTGGGGCCCGAGGTTGTGCTCACGTCCAAAGGCCATTCAAGGGCCTGACAAAGCCAGGCCGGGTTCAGGTCAGGGGACCCAGAGAGGATCATGGTCGTCAGGGAGCCCAGGTAAGCACAGGCTCAGAACGGTGTCGTGAGGGCTGGCGCAGTGTCAGCCCAGGAAGCACGCGGTGCTGTCCTGAGCCCCAGGCACCAAGGCCTCCCTCCCCTGGCCAGAAGGTAGGTGTGAAGGCACCACCGGCCTGCGCCCTGGGGGCACATGTTCTCCAGACTTTGTCTCCTGTCTCTGAAAAGGGCCATCGCATGCTTCAGGGCGCCCAGCAGACAAATAAAGGATCCTGCCTTGCACCCTGTAAGACCTCATCCCGTGGAGAGACCGGGGCACTGGGGGCGGCAGCGTCAGGTCCATCTCGAAGCACCACTGCTGGCCAGGTCTGAGCTGTGGGCAGGAGAAACCCTGGGATCCTGAGGTCTGTCCCTGAGGCTGGCCAGGAGCCCCTCCCTCACCCCAAGTCAGGAAGCACCCGCTAGCTGCCGGCTAAAGGCCAAGGAGGTGAAGGGCCCTGCCCGGGGCCGACCCTCTGGCCGGCACCCTTGGTCCCTCGCTTGCTGTTCTAGTGAATTCTCAGAGACTCGGAGCAGGAAACAGATTCCTTTAAATTGAAAAGAAAAAATTATGTTTAGTTCCTCAGGGACGGATGGCTGCCCAGCACACCCCCTGCACCGCGTGGTCTGAGCGGCAGCGTCTGTCCTCAGTTCTCCAGCGCGCTGGGCTCCGGGGCAGTTCCTCCCGCAGCAGGTGGCCGGGGCTGCAGGGTGCACTTGGCCCGTGGGCCTGACAAAGGAAGAAGCAGCACGCAGGAACCAGCCTGTCACTTCTCCCATCACACCGCAGAGGGAGACAGGCGTCACCACGGACAGGCCTCCAGCCCCACAGACCCACTGGATACGGTTCTGAGAAGGACCCTCCTCTCCTCGGAGGCCAGCTGCCGAAATCGTCACCTGGATCCAATCCCGAGGAGATGTCACACAAACTCCAACTGAAGGGCGGTCTGTAAACACTGGCTTCTCCCCCACATGCCTCGCCCGCCTCCCTGCCGTCCGGTGGCATCTGCAGAAGCAGCCCCACCAGCCACTTTCCAAACACTCATTCTGGACTGCTTCGAGTGTCTGGAGACAAAACACCAACAGTGACACCGATCTCTGCCAAGGTGGCTTTGCGGTGTGACCTGCTTGCCCCACATCCCACATGTGTGTGAGCCCAGCCAAGACCCATCCAGTCCAGCTGCTCCTGGATCCAGTCTCACAAGCTCACTTGAAGCCACGGAGCTGCGGGGGGCTTTGTTACACAGCTCAATTGCAGTCACAGGTGACTGAGCCATGTTGCTTTTAGTGAACAACAGAAAAGCCAACCAAGGGGGCAGCCAGTGAGGCGGGGAAGGAATCTGCTGGCTTGCTAATGCTAACACTAGGGGTAATGGCTTCTGGTGCAGCTTGAGGAGGAGTTCAGGCACAGGGTCATCCAGCTCTGTGTGGCTCAGCTCAGCTCTACTTCCTAGCTTGTGCGTTTCTGTTCTCACATCGGCTTACCCTCATGATAGTCAGCTTCCTATCCCTGTGACAAAATGCCTGAGACAATCAACTCATAAAGAAGAAAGGTTTATTTTACCTTAGGGTTTCAGAGGTTTCAGTCTGTGATTGCTTGGCCCCATTGCTTTGAGCCTGTAGTGAGGTGGCATATCATGGCAGGGAGCACGTAGCAGAAGCTGCTCAGTCCCTGACAGCCAAGAAATAGAGACGATAAGACTGCTAAAGCACAAGAAGTAAAATCAAGAATCAATAAATGGGATGGTATCAAACTTAAAAAGCTTCTTCACAGCAAAGGAAACAATCAAGAATGTAAAGAGAGAGCCTACAGAATGGGAGAACACCTTTGCCACCTGCACCTCAGATACAGCATTCATCTCCAGGATATATAAAGAACTCAAAAAACTTAACACACACACACAAAAAAATGACCCAATCAGTAAATGGGCAAAGGAAGTGAACAAGCGCTTCACAGAATCAGAAATATGATCGGTCAACAAATACAGGAAAAATGTTCAACATCACTAGCAATTAGAAAAATGTAAAACCACACTGAGATTCATCTCACTCCAGGCAGAATGGCAATTATCAAGAACACTAGTAACAATAAATGTGGGCGAGGATGTGGGGAGAAGGGTTCACTCCTGCATTGCTGGTGGGACTGCAAATTGGTGCAACCACTATGGAAAGCAGTGTGGAGATTCCTCAGCAAACTTGGAATAGAACCACCATATGACTCAGTTATCCCACTCCTCAGCATATACCCAAAGGACTTAAAGTCATCTTACTATCATGACATGGCCACATCAATGTTTATAGAAGCGCAATTCACAATAGCAAAGTCATGGAGCCAGCCCAGGTGCCCTTCAACAGTAGAATGGATAAAGAAAATGTGGTACATATACACAATGGAATATCACTCAGTCATAAAGAAGAATGAAATTATGGCATTTGCTGGTAAATGGAAGGACTGGAGACTATCATGCTAAGTGAAATAAGCCAATCCCAAAAAACCAAAGGCCAACTGTTCTCTCTGATATGCAGATGCTAATACACAATAAGAGTAGGAGGGAGGATTGGAGAGTCACGTGATTGGATAAGGGGGAAGAGGGGGGAGCCGAGGGGGATGGGAATAGGAAAGACAGTAGAATGAAATGGACTTAACTTCCCTACGTTCATATATGAACACAGGACCAGTGTAACTCCACATCATGTACGACCACAAGAATGGGAAGTCACACTCCATGTATGTATGATATGTCAAAATACACTCTACTGCCATGTATGACTAAAAAGAACAAAGAAATGTTTAAAAAAAAAAAAAAGAAAGAGAGAGAGAGAGAGAGGGAGGAAGAGGAGGGAGGAGGGCCAGAGTCCCCTTACCTCCTCCAAGGACACACTGAAATGACCTAACTTCCTTCCACTAAGCCCCACCTCCTAAAGGCACCACCATCTCCCAATAGCACCACAGTCTGGTGATCAAGCCTTTAACACAATGGCCTTTGGGAGACACTTATTCAAGCTGGAGCACCCCTCCTGTTGCAAGATGGCTGCAGCAGCTCCAGGCTTCGCACCGTCTCAGCGTCAGACTCAGCTCCTCTCCTCTAAAGTCCAGAGCCTGGATCTCACTGACTTGAATTAGGTTGTGTGAACATCCCTGAATAGATCTATGAAGCTGGAGGGAGGTTGGGGTAGATAGAATCTGCTGATTTCTTAGGTCAATGAGAGAGCAATTTATATCGGCTGAGAGGAAGCGGGTGGGTACCCAAAAGAAATGCAGGGCATGAATGTCTCCTTGGCACCTCAGCTGCCTCCGTCAGTCTTTCACTAGCCACTGCCCCTGTCCCGGGTCCTCACCTGTGAAATGGAGCTCCCCAGAGCACAGCTGCTCAGAGCTGGGCGGAGCCTGGGGAAGCTCTTCCTGACCTGCCTGACCCACCCCCTTCTGAGGTGGCACGGTGACACACAGGTCAGCCATCCCTGCTGACCTGCTCTGCCCGTAGCTTCTGTGTCTCTGTCTCTTGGCCCCTTCCTGCTGTTCTGACCATCCTTCCTGGTTGCCGTGTCCCCATGCACCCCGTCAGGAGGGGCTCCCCAGGGCGCAGGGCTCTGCCTGCGGCTCTCAGTGTCCCCGGGGGCTGGCTCCAGCTCTCCGCCAGCCCACAGCTCCTGCTGCCCGGGGGGCCGGCCCGAGTCGAGGTCACTCAGCCACCGCAGCTTCCCTTGGTCGCCCTTCCTGGTCTCCTTTCTGCTCTCTCTGCTCCTCGATGCACCTCATCTCCGGGTCGCAGCAGCTGGGGAAAAGCTGCAGCTGGTTGCCTCCCAGGCATCCTTGATCCTCAAGTCGCTGCCAGGAAGCTCCCACGCCCCGCACTCCGGCAGTTTGTCCATCAGGTCCAACGCCCAGTGGTCCCTCCAACCTCCGTCCTACCGTCTCCTTCCCACTCGGCTGCGCCACTCCTGCTGCCACTGGGAGACAGGCCCCAGGCAGATGCGGCAGCCAGCAGGACACGTCTTCTGCCCTCCAGGAGCTCGGAGTCGCTTGGCAGTGGCCCAGGGTCTGGACAGTGCCACCCAACATTGTGGACCAGCTGGGTGCAGAAGACACTCAGCAGCACCCTGGGCGCCACCCACCAGGTGCCAGCAGCACCCACTCCACCAAGTACGGCCACCAGCACTGTCTCCAGCCATTGCTAAATTCCCTGGAGTACAAAGTCACTCGGGCCGGGCACCGCCGGAGTCGGGAGCACGCACAGTGGGCGCCTAGTGTGTGCGCACCCGGCATGCACCTGTCACACGTTTAGTCCTCCAGGGTGCTGTGAGCCGTCTTGGCATGCCACCTTTCGTCCTGTGGAACCGAGTGGTACCCGGAGGGGCTCCCTCCATGTTCCAGCCTGTGAGACAGGAGTTGGGGATCCAGGGTCCCCTGGAAGGCGCACGGCTCCTCAACGGGACTGGGGCGGTGGCTCCAGGCCCTCCCGCTGTGCTGCGCTGCCTCCTGGTGGAGGGCAAGGCACCTGCCCTGCTCCCTGCTTCCCCGCATCTCACTGCCACATGCCACATGTGACATGAAGCCCTTTATACAAGCAGAGCACAAAATGCAAACAGCGAACGCTTGAACGTTAAGATGCTGGGACACTTTGTAGTAGACCAATGACACAGAGTGAGGGCGCAGGGAAGATGAGGAAAGGGAACTTCCAGAACTTGCTCAGGGAGTGGCCATGCTTTGAGGACAGACTCGGATGGGGGCAGCCTGGAGTCTCCTGTGCTGTCCACCCCAGGGCTGGGTGTCTTCCTCACCTTGGTGTCCCCTGCACTCTGCCCAGGGCCAGACTGTGTTCACTGAGTCCCCCGAGTCCTGCTGCCACGGTGTGCACTGAGCAACCCAGTCTCCAGGGACGGCAACTCCCGGGCCTCCGACACATCATTAGTAATAATTGATATTGACACACGCCTCATGCGGGTCCCTGAACAGCCAGGCCCCAGGGCCCCTGCACTTGGCAGCCCCAGACAGCCACCTTCTTTTGGGGAGATTCCCCTGTCCCCTTGCCTGATGGAGGACAGGGCCCTCCGTGGGCAGCGGGAGGCTGTAAGGTGCTGTCAACACCTATGGGTCCCTGTGCACAGCTCTGGGTCCGGCCTCCTGACCTGTTGAGCAGGGCCTCGGGCCGCTTCCTGGTGGCTGGTCTTCTGACAGCCGTCTGTCTTCCTCTGACCCTGCAGCATGAGAGGCCGGAGGGTGGCTTTCCCCTCGGGAGCTGGACGGCCTTTGGAGATAGTTCCTCCTGTGGCCCAGCCGTCAGCGGGTCTGGGTGACACCCCGGGAAGGCACAGCTGTCTTGCCAGCAGCCAAGCGTGAGAGTGGCCGTGGGTCAAGTTCCAAGACTCAGAGAACCCAGGGAGAGAGAAGCAGGGAGCGGGAGCGTCCCAGCTCATCACCCCCAGCACACTCGGCCTCCGGGCTCTGTCGCCCTGGGAGCAGGTCCCCAGGTCATCGGGGTGTTGCACCCAGGCTGGACCCTGACCTGGAAATGGACATCATCCTTGCTTCCCCTGCTCTTTCTTCTGGTCTTGGCCCATCCAGTCTCTGGCGCGGCCACCACCCGCCCACACGGGCCTTTGTGCAAACTGAAAGGGCCTCCCTTCCTCAACCCAGCTCACTTCTGTCCCCTGGAAAGCTGCCATAATGCACCATTTCATCAGACTGGCAAACCACCTTCTGCTGAAGACACATCCTAAGAAACCCACACCTCCTCGAGGTTCGTGACAGGAAAGGGTCCGCGGGTGTAGTGCCCTGTGCAGTGTGTAACCTACACAACTGTACCCAGCGGCCCTGCTTCTGCATTCTAGATGTGACTCCCAGATTTAAAGTCGTCTGTGTCTCCCCATCGTCACCAGTTCCTGGTGCAGCTTCAGCGAGGGCCTGCTACCCTGTCATGTTACTTGTCCTTGCCACTTGGACTGAAGTAAACAGCTGACTCTAAGGTAGCCTCTCGGTGCCGGCTGCACTGCCCAGGACACGGGGCTGTTTGAAGAGGTGAGCTGGGCCAGGTGAGGGAAGCAGAAGCTGTCCAAAGGTGAGCGAGTAGGCAGGGAGCAGGAGCGGGGACAGACGCCACCTCCAGCATTGTGCTTGGTGGGTCCTTGGGACAAACTCAACCTGGAGGCCGAGTGGAGTTCTGGTCATGAACTCAGTACTCCCACCAGAGCCGTGTCTTGGGAGAGGCCACAAGGACCCCGGCACCAGCCAAGTCCAAGCTCAGTGTTCTGAAGATGGGAATTTAGCATGTGATAAAGGTGGCACTTGGTGGCATCCAGAGGAGAGGTTGTTGAGTAAATACCTGCCAGGTGCTGGCTCAGGAGGCTGAGGCAGGAGGATCGTGAGTTTAAAGCCAGGCTTAGCAATTTAGCAAGGTCATAAGCAACTTAGCAAGACCCTGTCTCAGGATAAAATATAAAAAGGGCTGGGGATGTGGCTCAGTGGTTAGGCACCCCTGGGTTCAATCTCTGGTACCAACCCCCCCGCAAACTCATTTTAATCCCTACCTCACTCCTTTCATGGAAATGAATCCAGGCGAACACACTAAAGATAGAACAATTTTCTTCTCTTTTTCTTTTTTTGCCATGCTGGGACTTGAATCCAGAGCCTGTGTATGCCAGGCAAGTGCCCAACTGCTGAGCTACATCCCCAGAACTTTTTACTTTATATTCTGAGACAGGGTCTCTATAAGTTTCCCAGGCTGGCCTTGAACTTATGATCCTCCTGCCTCAGTTTCCTGGGTAACTGGGATTATAAGCAGGTACCACCTCACAGAACCAGAAAAAACTGTCATTTTTTTTACAATACCTTTATTTTATTTATTTTTATGTGGTGCTGAGGATTGAACCCAGTGCCTCACACGTGGTAGGCAAGCGCTCTACCACTGAGCTGCAACCCCAGCTAGATATTTTTCCTGAAAGTGCAATTCAACTTGTCCTTATTTGAAGGTTTATTGCTTTGAACTGAGGACCAGTGGGTGGTCACTGATTCCCTCATCTTCCAGTGAGCAAGGAGACCCTAACAAGACCTTAGCAGAGCACAGGAGCCCCGAGGGTGATGAGTGAACATCCCCAGGGGTGAGACGAGAGAGAGCAGTGGGGCTTGGGGAGTTGGGCGCTCACGCTCTGTCAAAGGTGGCCGCTGCTCCTCAGTATGGGTGGGGAGCCCAGGGACTCCAGATCCTTTAGTCATTAAACGAAGTTGGAAAGCTGCCTTTGGTCATTTTCTGGGACTTATGTCTCTTTGTGGAGCAAGTTGAACACTTCTTGGTTTCGTCCTGCATGTGGGTATCCATTTGTCCCCGGAGAGGCGGGGGCTGTGGTCAGCCTGGGTGGGGGGCTTGTCCGTGCAGTGGTGTCGCTGGTTCCCGCAGACCCAGGGACATGGGGCAATCGGCAGGAAGCGGCGCTCGTTTGTGCTGACAGAGGCTCAGCACAAATGCCCAGCGCCGAGCCCCCAGCGCCGAGCCCCCAGCGCCGGGCAGAGCCTCACACGCTTGTGTTAGTGTTTGTTCCCGTGCTGGCCTTGCTGGCCGTGCTGGCCGTGCTGGCTGTTTCCCGTGTCAGGCGATCGTGTTTCCACCCGAGTGGCAACACTGTGGCGAGAGCTGGGGAAGCTCAGGCGGGCGCAGACGGCACCACCTTATCTCTCTGTGCTCTGAGAAAATCTCTCCCAGGGGCGCACAGACCCCCAGGCCTCCCAGGACGGCAGTGGGGCCAATAGGGGTGAATACGCAACCACGGAAAGGAAACCCAGGCCCTCCGCAAGCGGCTGCTCTGGCCTCTCTGCTCAGCCTCCCAATCCCCCCATCCAGAACTCACAGGGTGGCCCGGTGGGAACGGGGTGGCAGGGGGCTGGGGCTGGGCTCTGAGACCGCACCCCACCAGCACTGAGGCCCAGCTCCGGCTCCGTGGCACAGGGCGGCTTTGGACGGCAGCCTTCCATCCTGACTGGCCTCTTTAACCCTGCCTGGGACGGTGTGGGCCACGGACCTCACAGGCCAATGGGGACCTCTCTTCCGCCTGGGGAAGTCAGGTTTCAGTCTGGTGAATGCAGGACTGATGACGTCAATGACAGCTACCCCAGGAAGAGGGAGGCCAGTGTCTCTGACAGGGACTCCTGGGTCCGCGCCTGGGGCCTGGGGGAGGCGGGCGGGGCTGGAGGGTTCATCTTGTCCTTCACTAGCCATTTCCCCCACTTCAGAACAGCAGGCATTTACCAAGGGCCTGGGTGGCACAGGGCAGCCTACGGGGCAGGGACTGGAAGACACGGGCCCCCCTGTCCAGCGGGAGGCCTGGCGGCCCAGGCTAAGGGGCAGCTGGCTGCTCCCTCACTCTCCCAGTGCCCTACATGAGGTGACCCTCTCTCTGGGGTTTCCGGCCTCCTTCCCTGCCCCTCCCACAGCGCACAGCTGGCTTTTGTCCCCTCTGGCCATCCTTCCTGCTCTTTCTCTTCCCAGCCCATTCACTCTGCAGCCCCCGGGCTCCACCCTGGACTCTCAGGGGCACTGGCCTTTGTGACCACACCTTTCCTTTGTGACCACAGGCCCCCAGCCTCAAGGACACTCCTGACTGTTCCTCTTGTCCTCTTTCTACACCCTGGTCCCAAGTGACTTCATTTATACCGTGGACAGCGTAGCGCTCCAGACCTAGTTCGGATCCTAGTCCTGCCACTTAAGGCTTTTTAGGATCCCATTTCCCCGGATGCCGCTGGGACAGCACCCGACCTTGCTCCTAGGGGTCCGTGCTGACGACGCCCAGACGGTGCTCGACAGTGCTGGCGCACGGGAGTTTGGCACCAGTGGACTCTTGCTGTCCACTGATGAGTGGACGCTGTGACCACCTGGGAACAGATCTGCGGGGCTCAGCCTGCTCAACGCAGCCAGCCCGAGTTTTCCCAGATACAAGTTATACGGTGGCCAGACTCTCAGCGCTGTTAGGATCAGGTCGGGTTCTGGGCTGTGGCCTGCCAGCCCCGTGCCCGTCCCTACCCCGTGCCATCACCTGGGAGCCCCCAAGACCTCGGCCACGGTTATAATCCTCATCATAAGCCAAGGCTCCGCTGACCGTGCGACTCCCCCTCTTCTCAGTTGGCATGAGTCATTCTCCAGTTCTGATCCTTGGGTGCCTCAGTCAGCCTCTGAGTACAGCTGTGGAAACTGAGGCCCTGAGACGCTGAGAACCTTGCTCAGGTCACCTCCCTGTCAGGGGGCAGAGTTCAAACCATGCCAAATTGTGCCTTCCTCCCTGGACACCTCAGGGGAGGCAGGTGTTTTGGAGGCTCAGTACTCACCTGTCCAGCTTCCCACATACCCTCTTCTCCCACCTGAGCTCCAGGAAGGGTGTGCCCACCTTCTGGGTCCCTGTGGCATCTGTGAAGTCTTCACTCTCGTGCTCGTCTCTGCACCTCTGTCTCCCGGTGGCCCTGACCTTCAGGAGAAGGAGGAGGCCTGCACTTATTTCCACATTCCCTCCTTATTCCTGGGTCATACTAGGTGCTCAGCTAGCACTGGACGAGTGACCACTGAGCCAAGCATCGCTTCCCACACACTGCAGAGGAGTGTTGACATGGGGCCTTCAGCAAAAATGTTTGGTTCATTTTTGTATCGCATCCTGCCTTGGCCCTCTGGGGCCGGGACCCTTGATCACTGAGGCTGTCCGGGGTCAGGGGACGGTGATTTAGGATTCCTGCAAAGTCCTGCCCTGGAGCTGGTGTCCTAGGGGTCCAGTCTGTGGGTGCCCCTCTGCACACGAGGGAGAATGACATTTTATAACAAACTGTCCCCCTACACCCCCTCTGGTTTCATCCTCAACAGCCCTATAAGATGGTCCCTTTATCACCTTCTCCAAGTCACGACGGGGAAGACCAGGCACAGGCGGCTTGACTCTGCTGTGCTCACCACCAGCCCATGAACCCCTTTCAAATCAGACAACGGGACCATCTTTTCTGGCTCTTTATCTTTCTAGAAAACATTCATCCATCCATCCATTCAATACTGCACGCTGTGTGAGCCACGGTTCTGGGGGCAACTGCTCCCCTTCCTTCATCCAGATGTGAGACCTGGGTTCACATCAATCTTGCATTATCACCCAAGAGATTCCAGAACGCCCCAGTTCCATGCAACCCAGCCAAGCCCTGATACTGGGGTCAGTGCCTCTGCTGAGGGCCTCAGGTCACAGTGGGGGCACTATGGGTATACATCTGGGTGCAGATGAGGCCCTGCTGCCCATCCCCCATCCCCGTGGGAGCACTGGGGGCGGGAGGAGCATCCTGAGTCTGGAAGACACTGCCAACCCTGGGGAAGCAGACACTGAGGTTAGACTTCCCTCCAAAGTGTCTCCCTCCATCCTTCCCTCTGAAAAGAATATTCTATAGACCAGGAAGTTCAGGAGGGATAGAAATGGTCACCTGGTCTTCCAGCTGGAAATGTCACCAATTAGATTTAACTGGGTCACAAAATTATTGCCTTAAAGAGCAAAGTAGGGCAGCCAGGAAGAAGGGAAAGAACACACGTTTCTGAGTGAGGCAGACTTGGGTGGCACTCCGCACCTCTCTGCTGACTAACTCAGTGTCTCAAAGACGTTAGGAGCTTTTGTAGGCCTCGATTTTCTTTTTCTTCTCCTTTTTGTTGTTGTTGTTTTTTTTTTTTTTTTTTTGGTAACTAGGATTGAACCCAGGGACCCTTAACCACTGAGCCACATCCCCAGCCTTTTTTCATTTTATGTAGTGACAGGGTCTCACTGAGTTGTTCAGAGCCTCACTAAGTTGGTGAGGCTGACTTTGAACTCAGGATCCTCCTGCCTCAGCCTCCAGAGTCACTGGGATGACAGGCGTGTGCCACCGCGCCTGGTTTTAGAACTTGGTTTTTTCATCTATAAAATTAGGATAATGCTGACTACCAAAGGGACACTGGATTAGACATAACACATTTGTCAAGTCCTCCCTCCGGTGTTTGGCATGTAGTATGTGCTTAATAAAGGCAGCTCTGGGGTGTTGGTGCTGCTGAGTGGTGGGAGGGAGATCACTGCTGAGCTGCATCCTGTTTTCCTGGCCAGGCCAGCCCTCAGGAGCGATTCCTAAGGCCCTGGAATGCACAGTCATTAGCCTCCTTCAGGCCTCCCTCAGGACCCTCCCTTCCCCAGAGGCCCAGGGGCTCACAGTCTCCCCTGGGCTGCAGTCACAGGACATCTCAGGCCCCTGCCCCACTGAGTGGAGACCTGGAAAGCAGCAGGGTGGTGGCCTGGCTGTCGCTCGGGCAGAAGCCAGAAGCCACTGACCCTTCTCTATCACACCCACAGCGGCAAATTCTGCGCTGTCTACCGCCAAATGCATTCTGGATCTGATCACTTCTCCCCTCCACTGTCCCCTCCTGGTCTGAGTCCCATCCTCTCTTCCTGGGGTTTGGTGATGGCCTCTGGACTGCTTCAGCCCCGGCCCCTTTCTGTTGCTCTCCAGCCAGGTTGATCCTGTTGAAAGAGAAGTCAGGTCCTTTGCCCCTGTTCCAGACCCCCACGCAGACCTCTCTTGCCCTCTCTGCTGCTCCAGAACAATTCCAGTTTAAGGGCACCCCTGGGGCCCTCCACCCAGAGGCTCTTCCCTGGAGATTTGCCCTGTTATCAGGAGGGTCTTTCTGGATCATCCGCGTAAAATGAGCAAGCGCTCCCTCCTGACCACTGGCTGTCTCACTGCCTCCTCATGCCCTCTTCCTCCTGTGCCTGCGTGCCTGTGAGTGAGTGTGTGTGTGTGTGTGTGTGTCTGTGTTTTAGTGGCACTGGGATACATCCCCAACCCTTTTTATTTTATTGTATTTTGAGTTAAGTTCTTGCTAAGTTGACCAGGCTCTCCTCAATTTTGCTATCCTCCTGCCTCAGCCTCCCTAGTAGCTGGGATGACTGAAGGGCACTAACAGTGCTGCCATCTCCTGGCTCTTGAGGGAGCAATTGGTCAGTTTCCTTCGGGCCACAGCAGGGCCTGCACTTTAGAGGTCCGGGATTTGTGACTTGAATGAATGAATAGGTGGACAACTCCCCTGGAATGGCCCAAACCACTCCTGCTAAACACCATTCAATCCTAACAGCTCCAGGTTAGGAGAGGCCAGAGGGTGGCTCTCCTGAGTCCTAAACCCCAAGCATCCCTGCACTTGGGGGCTGGGGCTCACAGATTCCCGAGAGACACGGCCACTCCGGAAGTAAGTGTGAGACAGAAGCAGATTGATGAAGAACAGTGCCCGGCACGGTGGACAGCGGGTTTTGTTATAGGAGCCATCAGGAGCCATCGTGGCGGGGCAGGCATCTCTGTAGGGCCCAGAGAGCACCTGGCTGTGTTGGAGGAGGGGAGGAAGGGGCTGGAAAGGACTTCCACGGGGACATTAGAGGTAGACCTTGAAGCAAGGGTTGGAGTTTGTCAAGAGAGGCCCAGGAAGCGGGAACAGCGCGGAGGGATGAAAGGAAAGCGATCTGCGAAAGGGGGCTGGGCAGAGCTCCGGAAGCCAGGCGACAGTGTAATGGTGTAATAATTCCGCCAGGCCCAGGCCAGAGGTCAGGGACAGGGCAGGGGCTGGCCAGAGCCCGCGGTGGGCTAGGGCCTGGCAGCAGGTGGTGGGTCTAACAGGCGAGGCGGCCTCGTGGGAGGGCGACGCCCGCAGCCACTCGCCTCGGTGCACTCTGGGACCCCGCGGTGCCCACGGTCGCACCCCGACCTCCCAGGGGGCGGGGCCCGCAGGATTTCTGCGGGCCTGTCCCTAGGTGACGTCACCGGAGGAGGTGGGGCTCAGGGAGGTGGGAGGAGCCCCACGCGAGGGGCGGGGCCGACGGAGCCCTCGGCCCCGCCTCAGGAGGGAGGCTGTGGAGAGAAGACCGGAAGTCCGCCCGCCTCCGCCGCCTCTGTGCTCCCTTCAGTCCCTCCCTCGGCTCCGTGCGCAAGGTCGCGTCCCGGAAGTAAAGGGGCCATGTTGATGGGTGACCCGGAGAGAGGTGCCGGGCCAGTGGCGAGTCCTGAGGAGTGCTAGCGCGCGGCCCGCGGTGAGTGAGAGCAGGCTTGAGGGCCGCCGGCGGCCGCGCTCGCCGCGCCTCCCTCGGGCCGGCGCCCCCGTGCCGCCTGGCCCGCCCTCGCTGGGCTTCCCCGCAGGCCTTTGGCGGCTCCGTCCCGCCTCATCTCCGAGTCCTCCCGGGGCCCGCCGGGTCTCGGCGCCGCGGAGGGACGTGGACTGCGTCGCCGGCTCCCTTCGGGGGCAGCCCGCGAGCCCCTCCGCTGTCCTGCGCCTCGGCCCCGGGCCCCCAGGGGGAGGCCGCCCTTCTGCAGTTGAGGGAAAGGGGCGGCGGAGCCGGGCCCGAGCCGCCCGGGAAGTCAGCCAGCCGGCCTGGGTTGGCTCCCTGGGGCCCCGAGTCCAGGTCCTTGCTCTCGGCCGTGCCTCCTCGGCGCAGCGGGACTCTTTATTTCGGACCGGGGGTGATCGTTCCTTCCCGGTGAGGACGTCGGGGGAAGCCCCTGGCAGGTGCCCGGGCTGTGCTGGGAGTTCGTGGGGCGCCCAGAAGTGCATCGCGGGCGGCGCGCTGGGGTCGGGAGCGCAGCGCTCCTTTTCCAGCTGGTGCCCTGGGCCAGTGACTCCCTTCCGGGAGCTCGGCCCCTCCACTTAAAGTGGGGGTGATGACACTGGGGAGATGGGCCAACGTGGGAGGTGCTTAGAACATGCCTGGTAGAGAGTCCGTGATCACTCGTGGTGAACCTGACCACCTCCTGCTCTCAGTTTGGATGTAATAATGGATGACAAAGCACTTTACAAACGCTAGTACTCCATCCCTGTTTAGGGCTTGTCGTTGTTGGAGGAGGTGGTGGTGGTTCATGAGTAACTAGATGTGTTGGTGATCGTCACCCTGGCGAGGTAGCACCCTGCTGGCCGTCCTGACAGAGCGCTCAGTGTGTGCGGAGAGCGGTTGTAAACATGTTCACACACTTTAAGTCATTTAACAGCTCCGACCAACCATTTGAGCAGAATGTGGTATCTACTCACTTAACAGATGAGGAATGGAGGCAAACAGAGAGGTTAGGGAACTTGCTGCAGGTGGTGCTGCTCATAAGTGGTGGGGCCAGTCCTCATCACCAACTATTGTACACCACACCACGTGGTGAAGTTCTCTTACAGCTGCTGTGTGTGGCAGGTCTCAAAATAACTTTATGTGGTAGGTACTATACTGTAATGTCATTGACTTCATTTTGTAAGTGAAGAAGCTAATGCTCAGAGCGGATACGTCTTTTACCTAAAGTCAGAGCAAGTAAGTGGCAGAGCAATATTCCAGGCCAGGCACAGTCCAGGTTCCAAGTCCTGATGAGCCGCACTCTGGACTTCCCCAGGAGGTAGTGTTGGGAGGCTGAAGTCCAATCCTAGCCCTGCCACAAAGTCACGGTGTAACCCTGGAAGTCTGAATTAAAATCCTAGATTTAAAACCACTGATCTAGCCTGGAGTGGTGGTATACTACTGTTGTCCCAGCTGCTCAGGAAGCTAAGGCAGGAGGATCACAAGCTGGAGGCTAGTCTGGACAACAGAGTGAGACTGCATACATAGTCTCTGTAGGCCCTGTCATTAATTCTGATTCTAAGCTTTTATGTCTTCTCTCTGTTCAGAGCGTGACGCCCAGCCCCTAACAGTCCCCCATGGCCCCGTGGAGCCGAGAGGCGGTGCTGAGTCTCTATCGGGCTCTGCTGCGCCAGGGCCAAGAGCTTCGCTACACTGATCGAGACTTCTACTTGGCCTCCATCCGCCGTGAGTTCCGGAAAAATCAGAAGCTAGAGGATCCTGAGGCCCGGGAGAAGCAGCTGGAGAAGGGCCTTGTCTTCCTCCACAGCAAACTAGGGGGACTTATTTAGGATCCTCTCCTTTCTCCTCCCACCCTAATTTCAAGGGAAAGAACAAAGGTGCCTTCCATTGACATTCCTGCTCTGTTCTAGCCCCTCCTCACAGATGCATTAAGACTCCTCAGGTAGGTAGGCCCTTGTTCCTGTAGGTTTCATTTTTTTTCTGATACGGGGGACCAGGAAAGGAAAACTTCATTTTAGTGACCAAAGCCCCTTCTTTGATCCTGTGAAATCAGTGGAGGAAATAGACAAGTTTGTAGAAGTGGATTCTCTCATTGAGGAAAACAGGACCTGAGTTTCAAGCTCCACCAGGACCATTTTATCACCACTTTATTTCATAGAACATTTATATATGAAAATGTTAGGAAAGACATTGGATAAAATCATTTGTGTTCAGCTCCATGCTGACATGTCCTTCAGTTAGATTCAGGTATTCTGTGGGTCAGATCATGCTTTGCAAGACAACTGTTCTGTTAAAACACAATTTATAAAGCAAGCATATTGTACAGACTGCAGAGTTCAGATTTTGAGATTTAAATTCTGGCACTGCTGCTAGTGGCTGTGGGATTTAGGGCAAGTCACTGAACTATTTGAGGCCTTCATTTCCTCATTTGTAAAGTACACATAGTGGTACCTCCCTCTTTAGGAAACCATGAGAATTGAATGAGTACACACATAACATTTGGCGAGGGGTATGCTAGCCCTCTTTAGCTCTTCCAGTGTTACCAAGAAGTCCCACTGCAGCATAATGTGATGTTTTATTCAGCAACCTTCCCAGAAGGCCTGTATAGCCCTGGCATTTTGGTAGGCTCTGGGGTTAGAGATGAATGATACCATCCATCAGGGAACTCACTCTAAGGAGATCAGTGGAAAGTAATTCTAATATAAGCAGCTCTATCTTTGGGGATTGTGTAAAGAGCTGTGGAGATGGGAATGAAGGCATAACTCTGCCTTGGGTTGTGTGGTGGGAGGGGATCACAGGAGGCTATAGAAAAGAGGACATTTGAGGTGTATCTCAAATGAGAAATAGAAACCAGGCAGGGGGACAAGAATAAACAAGTGCCTGAACTTGGGAGCTGCATTTCATAGTGGCTCAAAACACCTGTTAGGCATGTGGCTGGAGTTGAGGCTGGGCCAGATCTGGAAGGACATTGTTAAGGACTGGTGGGACCATCACAACTTTCTAAGAATGGAATGACATGGCACATTTGTGTCTTGGAGCATGCCAGAGTGTGTGGAGAATAAACTGGTGAGAGATACCAGAGGCAGTGAGTCTGGCCAGATGAGCGAGGGGCTAAGGTGGTAGTGGGTGGTCCAATTGGGGCTGCAGAGTCAGGTGGCTGAGGCAGGAGGAGACAGGATGAAGGGTGGCTGCGGAATAAGGCTTCTCAGTTGGGTAGAGGGTGCTGTTTTTGCCAGAGATGGAAACCAGAAGGAGGAGCAGCCTTGTGTGATGACTTTTGGTTCTCCTTAGCCATGTACATTGATTGGCAGAACTGCCTTTGGTAGTACAATGTCAGGGGTCGGGTGATGCCCATGGGAGCTTGCTTGCATAGGGAGGGGTACTGGATCTGGAAGGGAAATAATGAATTACGAAAACCTTTGTATTTCTAGTCTGTTTTGACTGTGAACTATGCTATGTTTTGCTATCACTACCAAATCAAAAAAAAGAGAAACACCATAGAAACACTATCAGGTTAAAAGGGGTTCCCTATGGTTTATTCATACAATGGATATTCATAGTGTCAAAAATTGCACCTTATCTGCTAGGTTTGATGATGGCAAATTCATGTCTGCATCCATCTAGTGAAAGTTGTTTTTTTTTTTTTTGCGGTGCTAGGGATTGAACACAGGGCCTTGTGCTTGCTAGTGAAAGTTTTATCTGGCAGAGGTGTGGCCTGTGATGTCGGTGGGCCCTTGCCAACCTGCTGTTCTGGAGATGTCATAAAACACTTCAGTAAGACCAGCTTTCATCAGTTGAAGCCCACTGTACTGGGCCTGACAGCCATGCTGCATGCACTGCCTTTGGGAGTGCTCCCAAGAAGCTGATGGTCTAGTGGTTAATAGGAGAGATGTGATCAAGGTGGGGTTTGCAAACTGTCTGGGTCTTCATAGAGTAGTTCTCCCCAACAGCATAAGCCCTAGGTTCAAATATTGGCTGCACAATACACTGAAGTGGTAAGTTACCATGGGCCAGTTATTTAGCATCAGCCTCATTTTCTTCATCTTTAAATTGAAGATAACAGTATTACTAACCTCATAGATAAGAGAATTAGCATGTGTATGTACAGTGTCCAGCACAAGGGTTCTTTCCTACCCATCACAAAGCATCATGAATGACCCTCCTCTAGCAAAACACAGGGCAGCAAGAAAAAAGCATAATAGGTTAATCAAAGTTCTATGTGAATAGGAGCCTTCAGAATGAAGACCCGGGTTAAATCCATTTTTATGCTTAGGTTCTTGGAAGTGTGAATTGCTGTGCAGAAATATGACTGGACAGAAAGTATGATTTATAGTGACGGATTGAGAAGGGAAGCCCAGCAAGGCCTGCCTGTCCATATTAGCTTTGGTTCCTCAGCTGCAGCACCTCTTCCTGTGGCCCCTTTCTGCAATGGTGGTGGGGACGGTGATGGTCTTAGGACCTGTAGTCAAAAGAAGGTCAGAGAATGTTATGCAAAAAGATTGGGGAAAGAGTAATATTTTTAGGCTTTATGGCTGGCTTTGGGGAAAAAGGGTTCTGATTTCTGTGATTTGCCTTTGGGAAAAAGCACTCTAGTTTGTATGATTTGCCTCAGAATGAGGGGTGAAAGGAGGGTGGGGAAAGGTGAGAGGAACTTGCTCCTGGGGCCTTCACTTTGGGTATCACGAGCCCAACACTCACTGTTAGCTCTTCTTATATGCCTGCCAGACATTTATGGAAGAACCTATGACTTCCAGGTAAAATAAGTTGGAATTTTCATGGTTCCGTTGTCAAGCTAGAATGTTGCAAGACCTGTCATCCTTACTATTTTGGGTGATTATTTCTTTTCCCATTTTTGTGTCTAGGGACTAAAGTAAAACTTGCTCAAAGTATTCACATACCTAGCCCTGGCCATTGGCTCAGTGTTTCTTAAACTACTTTAAGCATTTTTAAGTATATACTTCAGTAGTATTAAGTGTATTTACATTGTTGTGGAACAGATCTCCAGAACTTTTTTCATCTGGCAAATCAAACTCAATCTATTAAGCAACACTGGTCCTTGATTGCGCTGAGGAACCAGGCCCCGCCCTTCTTGCAGGTGGAGTTCCTCTCCTTGTGGGCTATAAGAGAATTCAGCAGAACCTGAGTGCAGGATGTGTGTTGGAGAGGCACTTCCACCTGAACGGGTTGAATTAAGTCAAAATAAGGATGGTGTCTCCTTGTGGGAGCTTGTGAATGCTCTCTCTTCCAGGTTACCGAGTCTGTGATGTCACCTGGTCCTTGGATGGGGGTGGGGTAATTGCATTAGGGCAGGACAGTCTTTAACAAGCCTGCTCTACTTGATAGTTTCAGTCTCAAACTCAGGATAGTTTGAGTTTTAGAGGCCAGTGTAGCTCCACCTGAAAAGGTGCAGTGTGACAGACAGGACTGCTGACTGCTTTCTGGGAGCTGACCTTGTGCCCACAGGTGGGAATCTTAAAAGACTTAATGACAGCCCTCATTTGTGGAACATGTTTACGGTTTATAAAATGTTTACAGACAGCATCACAGAAGATGTTTTTTTCCTTCCTGCGACCTGTGATTTGGGCCATTCAGGGATCATTTTCCCCTTTTCATAGCTGAGGGGTTAAGTAACTCGTTTGAGGTCACCCAGCTAATTAGTCAGGGCTCAAGGCAAATTCCCAGTCTCAGGATTTCCTGCTGGAATACCATGCACTTGCTGGAGTAAGTATAGCCAGAAGTATTTCTTTCTTGAGTGGGCTAGAAGGATAGGCAGGGGCATGAGATGTGACCCGAGTAATATCCACTTGTTGCAGGGCAGTAGAAGAAATGTGATCTGATACTAGAAGTGATCCTATCTCCTTTTTTTCCCCCCCTTTTTGGTTCTGGGGATTGAACCAGGGCCTCGAATGTGCCAGGCACACAGTCTACCACTGAGCTACCTCCCCAACTCCAGCTCCTGCCTCTTGATATTGTCCCATCCTGGGTGTGTGGGGATCCCAGATGGTACACACTTGTGTTTTTCCTGTGTATTTCCTGTAGGACAGGTCACAGGAGGTGGGAGAGCACAGCAGGGCTGAGAGCAGGAGTCAGGTCTGACCCATGCAGTCCTCCTCTACTTGGGACAGGCTGAGGGTGATTCCAAGATGGAGCCAGGGAGCACATGTGTACTTGCCTTGCTTGAGCACCAGGCAGGAGGGCTCTTCTGGATTGTGTCATGTACACTTCATAGGAGACTGCATTTTGAGTTTACAGGGCTTTCGAGCAGATGGTTTGTTTGCTTAGTTTTATTTTCCAGTCTACAGCTGCATCTAGAGTGTTCTTTGTGTTCTTTCTCTGCTTTACCTGAGCTTTGGTAGTCCCATTGTGTAGTTTCCCTAGGAAAGAAGCATTTGTCAAGTAGAAGCATCCACAAATATCCCTTTCTCTCGTGTGGACTTGTAGTTATGTTTCCATGTACAGTTGTTTGGTCACTTTTATTTTGTGCTTATAATGAGGACTGACAGTGAACTTCATGCTTTCTCTAACTGCAGATTCATGGGAAGGTTTACCCACAGTACACATGGTCAGTTTCCCCTCCCCTGTATCCAGCTATATCATAAGACCTAGTGCCTTTCTTTAGACCCTAGCGCATGAGTACTAGAGGAAAGAGGCATGCCCTGACCTTGACAGGAGACGGGGGTGAGGGAGATGGTTCTTGAGGTCCCAGGTGGTGATAGCTGTGTTCTGTCTTCATTCTCAGGTGAGCAATGGCAGGCGCTGGTGAGCGCAAAGGCAAGAAGGATGACAATGGCATTGGCACAGCCATTGATTTTGTGCTCTCCAATGCCCGGCTGGTGCTGGGGGTGGGTGGAGCAGCCATGCTGGGCATCGCCACACTGGCGGTTAAGCGGGTAAGTGCATGCAGCCAGGGCCAGGGAGGGGAGGTAGTGAGGTAGCCTCATGGAATGGAGCTCACCTGGAACAGGCTGTGATACTGCTAGTCTAACTTGGCTTTGGAATTAGATGAGACCTTAAGAGAATTCAGTAAGTTCACTTCCAGGACTCTGCCTTATAGAAATGATTGGAAATACAAATAAATATATCCTGACAAGTAAAAATTGCAAATAATCTAGGTATCCTTCTTTAAAATAGTAGCACTCCACCACTTGTATACTTCTGTTTTTTACTTCTTTTGTTTTTAAACATTTATCTCTACCTGCATATTGTATATTTAGCTTGTTTATTATGTATTGCCTGTATCTTCCAGTTAGACTGGAAACTGTATGAAGGTAGGGATTTGGGCCTCTTTGGTTTGATGGTTCATTCTGAGCACCTTAAAAATGCCCAGCACACAATTGCCTCCCAATAGTCAGCCTTCTTAATCTGTGGGTTCCACATCCAGAGACTCAACCACCCACAGATTGAAAATATTTGAATGTGTCTGGGGTTGGGGATGTGGCTCAGTGCTAGAGTCTTTCCTTGCATGTGTGAGGCCCTGATTTTGATCACTGCAAAAACAAAAACCAAAACACAACAACAACAAAAAACTGAACTTGAACAGATGTTTTTCCTCGTCATCGTTCTCTAAACAATACTGTTTAACAATGTAACATTTCCATCGCATTAGATATTATAAGAAATCTGGAGAAGATTTAAAGTATATAGCAAGATGTACATGGGTTATATGCAAATATTGTGCCATTTTATATAAGGAACTTGAGCATCAGAGAATTTTGGAATCCGCAGGGTGTTCCCCTGGAATACCAAGGGATGATTTTAACTGATTTTTTTTTCTTTTTCTTTTTTTTGCACTGGGGATTAAACCCAAGGGCACTTGACTACTCAGCTATATTCTCAGTCCTTTTCATTTTAATTTTTTGAGACAGGGTCTTGCCAAGCTACTGAGGGTCTTGCTAAATAGTTGAGGCTGATCTTGAACCTGTGATCCTCAGCCTCCTGAGTAGCTGGGATTATACGTGTGCACTACTGTTCTTGGCACTATTTGTTAAATGAGTCATTGTTCAAAATAATGGTGTAATCATTATATATGAATGTGTAGTCAGAAAACGTGGAAGCATCCTAGTGATAGGAGGAAATGATCAAAATGATGTTAAATGAAAAAATTACATTTCAAAAGTACATATAAGCATGGTGGTACATGCTTGTAATCCCAGCAACGTGGGAGGCTGAGGCAGGAAGATTGTAAGTTTGAGACCAGCCTCAGCAACTTAGGTGGGGATGTAGCTGATTGGTGGCACAACCCTGTGTTCAATTCCCAGTACGACTACCACTACAAAAGCCAGAGTAGTTGAGTCTGGGGATGTGACTGGGTGGTAGAGTGCTTTCCTAGCATGTAGTGGGCCCTGGGTTCAATCCTGAGCATTGGTAAAAGAAGTAGTTGGCACTTATTAGGGCAAAACTTACTAGGGGGGCATTGGAAGGAAATAGAGGCAGGAAGGCAGGTATATGTCCTGGGTCCTCTCTGCCATTTCAGATGTATGATCGGGCAATCAGTGCCCCGACCAGTCCTACCCGCCTGAGTCATTCAGGGAAAAGGAGCTGGGAAGAACCAAACTGGATGGGCTCACCCCGACTGCTGAACAAGGACATGAAGACAGGCCTGAGCCGGTCCCTGCAGACACTTCCCACAGACTCTTTGGCCTTTGACACAGGTGAGAAAGGCTGGTACCCTGTTGGAACTGTCTCTGGATTAAGCATTTCATTGCACAGACATTTCTTGAGCACACACATCCGGGCACCGTGCAGGTACTTGCCCTTTGTGCCCAGCCCTTCTCTTTTCTGGGGCTGAGGCAACTGTGGACTGAGCAAGCATGGGAAGAGCTCACGTGCCTCTCTCTCTTGCTTTGGCAGATACATTCTGCCCGCCCCGGCCCAAGCCTTTGGCCCGGAAAGGCCAGGTAGACTTGAAGAAGTCACGACTCCGCATGTCCCTGCAGGAGAAACTTCTTACTTACTACCGGAACCGGGCAGCCATCCCTGCTGGAGAGCAGGCTCGGGCCAAGCAAGCTGCCGTGGACATATGTGCTGAGCTCCGGAGCTTCCTACGGGCCAAGTTGCCTGACATGCCACTTCGGGACATGTATTTGAGTGGCAGCCTCTATGATGACCTGCAGGTAACACAGCGGTTCTCACAAACGGTGGGGCTGGGCTGACTAAAAGCTTCTCGGTCGGGTCATTGGTCCAGAAAGTCCCAGGCGTGCCAGAAAGACTGAGGCTCTCCTGCTTGCGAACCTGCTCCCTGTGGCTGCGTTTGTTTTTTGCTCATGCCTTCTTTAACCCTTTTCATTTTTAGTCATATTCACAACTTCCTGTTCTTGTCCCCATCTCTCCTTTCTGGTTTCCTCAGTATGTGGATTGCTTTGGTGACAGCATGCTGTGAGCAGAGTAAACCCCTCAAAACCTGTTTTTTTTTTTTCTTTTTTTGGTACTGGGGATTGAACCCAGGGGCACTCCACCACTGAGCCACATCCCCAGCCCTATTTTGTATTTTATTTAGAGACAGGGTCTCACTGAGTTGCTTACCACCTCGCTTTTGCTCAGACTGGTGTTGAACTCAGGATCCTCCTGCCTCAACCTCCTGAGCCGCTGGGATTATGGGCGTGTGCCACCGTGCCCGGCTTCAAAACCTTTTTAATTCTGCTCTGGCAGGTGGTGACCGCTGACCACATCCAACTCATCGTGCCCCTTGTGCTGGAGCAGAACCTGTGGTCATGCATCCCTGGTGAGGACACAATCATGAATGTCCCTGGCTTCTTCTTGGTTCGTCGTGAGAACCCAGAGTACTTTCCTCGTGGCAGCAGTTACTGGGACCGCTGTGTCGTTGGGGGCTACCTCTCCCCAAAGACGGTAGCAGACACTTTTGAGAAGGTAGTGGCTGGCTCTATTAACTGGCCGGCCATAGGGTCCCTGTTGGACTATGTGATCCGGCCAGCTCCACCTCCAGAGGCCCTGACACTTGAAGTGCAGTATGAGCGGGACAAACATCTCGTCATTGACTTCCTGCCATCGGTGACCCTTGGTGACACTGTCTTAGTGGCCAGACCACACCGGCTAGCCCAGTATGACAACCTGTGGCGGCTGAGCCTGCGTCCTGCTGAGACAGCACGTCTGCGGGCTTTGGACCAGGCTGATTCAGGCTGCCGATCGCTGTGCCTCAAGATACTCAAGGCCATATGCAAGTCCACTCCAGCTCTGGGCCCCCTCACTGCCAGCCAGCTAACCAATGTCATCCTCCACTTGGCCCAGGAGGAGGCTGACTGGTCTCCAGACATGCTAGCTGACCGTTTCCTGCAGGCTCTGAGGGGACTCATCAGCTACTTAGAGGCAGGAGTCCTGCCCAGTGCCCTAAACCCCAAGGTGAACTTATTTGCAGAGCTCACCCCTGGAGAAATAGACGAATTGGGATACACTCTCTATTGCTCGTTGTCTGAGCCGGAAGTGCTGCTGCAGACCTAGGGCAGTGAAGGCCAGAGCAGGTGTTGGGCGGTCAGGCACTGGAGTCTCCAATAGAAACAGCTGGCTACGTGCTGGTGCCTCACAGGGTCCCTAGGTGCCTCCTGTCTTGCTGGTCATCTTCCTGGTCACTTCATGCTGATTAGAATGACATCTCTTCGATCTCCTATTTTCTCACCCAACCCTTTTTATTTTTGTTACCAAACACTGTGCTCCCTACTTCCTGCCTTGCTCCAGGCTGATTTTTCTGGAATGAATTGAGAAGGTACAGTGCTAGCCTGAGTTGTTGAGACCACTTGGGTGTTTTGCATTTTGGCCCAGGTTTCCTTTTGCCTTTCCTGGTCCGTGTCTTTTCTGTCCTTTCCTCTCTGGTTTACGCCTTCTGTTTTGCTCTTGTCGTTGGCGCCTGTCTGCCTAATCAAGGTGTTGCCTTGAATCTCACAGAAGAGCTGAGGTTGCATGTTTGCAAGCTGAACTCTGCAGAGTGAGTGCTGAGACAGTATTTAGGGTGTCTGGGGGTGAGGCTGGTGGAAGAGCTGGCTTTTGACCCTGGTTCCTGGAAAACAAATCCATCCTCCCCACCCCCTCAACTCATATTCTTAAGTGCTGATAGCATCTCTCCTGGGAACACTGTTATCAACCCACACAGGATAAGCTGGACGCAGAGTTATTTGGAGATTGTATTTCTTAGTGACCATCAGCAAGATCACAGGATGGGGCCGGGAGGGATGGGTTCAGAGGGCCTGGTGGAAGGCCTACATGCCCACTGTCTGCCTCTCTCTGGTTCTTCGATCAGACAGATGAGGGAGGGATGGGGCTGCGAGGGCAGCACTTCACAAGGATGCTGGCTTTATCTCTTTCCTCCTCTGTTGCCAAGAGAACAAGGCCTTGTAGGAACACATCCTCAGCAGCAGAGGCTCAGTGTCATCTGGAAGACCCAGTCCCAGTTGAGGCCTGGTGCCTGTGTTTTCTCCCCCAGTGGGCCCTGCCTTTCTAGGATGCTGCCTTAGAGCAAGGGCAGGCCCAGCAGCCAGCCCTTCTTTCTGCAGTGTCTGCCACAGCAACGGGAGAGGCATGTTTGCTGAGCTCTCCAGGCATCTTCGGAGGCCAAGGGACAGGTGAACATGCACAGCCCTCTTCCCCTGGTCCTGCCTTTCACTTGGCAGCTGGGCAGATCAGTGCTGTCAAGGGAGAGAGCACCGGATGAAACTGTGGGAGAGGGAGGCCGGTAATCCCCACATTCCTTCTTGTTTCCTGCTGCTAAAATTGCACTATTGTGGCAATGTATGTGTATCCTGGGGGTGGGGAGGAGTGTCTGATACACATCGGTGTGTCTTCCTGTTTTGTGTTTTTTTTCTCTGTTGGAAGCAAGAGGCTGACAGCAGTTCTGTTTCTGATCTGCCTATTCAGTATTTTGTACTCCTCCCATCAAGTCTTTATGAATTCTTTACTACCTCTCCAACAGCGAGATTCTGGGAAGCTCTCTGCAGCTGTCTCATTCCTTCCCTGACAGTGACATGAAATGATTCTTCAAATAGCACTGACACCTCAGCCACCAGAGTTTAGGATAGAGAGATGCCCGTCTCTTTTTGTCAGAAGTCACCCTATTTAGTCTCCCCTCTTCTCTGGTACATACACAAGGAGTCTTTATGGGAATCCAGTTCTTTTGTATGCACTGAGAAAACTGAAAAGATGGAGGCAAGAACCTTGAGAGAGCTAAGCCTTTGGTTGTCCATCAGAAGCGAAGGGGAGTTTCAAACAGCTGTGTGCCTAAGTACCACCGGTGTGACTGAAGGGGGCGGTGGAACCTGACATGGAGGGCTCTGAGGACCCATCCAGAGCCCAGTAGGGGAGGCTGATAGCTGCAGGAGCAGATTATTTGTTGAGACAAAGGATTTGGTTTCCCTGCTATGAGTATTATAAAACTTAATTTCCTCAGTTGCCATCTCTGACTAAATTCTATATAAAACATTTGAAAGAACTCGAAAAGAAGGGAAAAAAAAAAGGTTTAAAGACCTTTAAGATTTCAGAGACTCCCAAATTATCAAGCCAAGCATACCTGAATTTAGGAAAGGAGATGAATTTATTTCCTGCCTTCAAGGGCAGCCCTGACTTAACTATGCTTCACAAAACCATAATTTTACCATCTTACAAGTAAAAGCCTCTTAAAAGAACTCAGAATGAGCTCGGCCCTGGTCCTGGGGGTCAGCTGACTGACTGGCTGTCCTCTTGCTGCCATTTTCCTCACAAAATGTGAATGACGGCCAAGTGCTCTGAGCTGCTTGGATGGCAGAGGGCAAAATTCTGCCCTGTTTTTTTAATCTCTGGGGAAAGATGCAGTGGCTGTCCCCATCACTCTGCCTCTCTGTTCAGTAACTCCTACTTTTTGCCTCCAAGGAACAGCAACTGCTCTTCCTTCTCCCTCCAGAGACCCTTTTGGCACCATATAGATTAGGGAACATTCTTAGCGTGATGCCTGGAAATGCACTCACTGTTATCTTGAACACCTAAAAATTCCATGTTTATTTTGGTTCTTCCTTGTTTTGCCTCTTCCTAAAAAATGTGTTCTGGATAAGCAGTATTTTTCTTTTTACACTTGGTTGCCACTTTAAAACTAAAGAAATGGTGAAGTTCACATTTGGAAAAGCTCTGTTGAGGAGGCCTCTTGGTGGCTGGGTCTTGGCCCTTGGTTGTCAACCTGTTCACATTCTTGAGCTGATTTCGCTTCCTTGTTTTCCACTTGAGCACAAATGGTTTAATGAGGAAGTGTCAACTTCAGGATCAAGGGCCTTGCAGAGACTGAGGGGGTGTCTTTAGGGAGGCATCACCTTCTTGTGTCCAGAGCCCTTTGCCACAGTACACTTTTATTGGGTGAGAACTTTGCCCTCTTGCCTGAAGCCAAGGAGAATGACAAGAAACCCTTAGAACTAAAGCTGATTCCTGCCCCAGGTTGCAGGAGATAGCCTTTTTAGACATTATTAAGAGTGGCCAAAATACCAGAAATGTGGGTTCTGTGGTCAGCTGCATACAGGGTGGTGTTTACCTTTTCCTTTTGATCACCTCGTAGTCTCTTAAGTTCTTGGTCCCTGAGGCCACCTCCACAACTTGCCTTCCAGTCACTTGCCTGAACTTGGGTGGTGGTTGGTGTTAGCTCATAGATTGGAATCCATCACCAGTCTGTGTCCTGTCTTGCCTAGGACTGTATAGGAGCAGCTTAGCCCTGAGACCCAGAGAACCGTTATGCTTTTTTCTCCTTGAGGGAGCAAATTAAACTGGGAACACAAAGTCCTTCCACAGCATGGGAAGAAGAAAATAAAAATCTTTCCAAAACTGTGAGTCCTGTGTGATATGAGATAGTTTACTATGGGAGTGCTGGGTTCTGCGTTTTCAGTCAGACACTGACACGTTTCACCCGAGTCTCCATAATGGAATGGGAGGGACAAGTTTTACCTCTGGACTCATTTTTCTGTGAACTGAGGAAGTGTTGCTTTTTTAAAATTCTCAACCATTTACACGGTAGTCAACTCCCCTAAGAGCGAGTCTGGGGAAGCCTCAAGTCTGTACAGCAAAAGGAGACATCCAGGGGATATGGCTTAGCTGGTAGAGTGCTTGCCTTGCAAGCACAAGGCCCTGGGTTCAATCCCCAGCACCGCAAAAAAAAAAAA
>JAJEJO010005320.1:411-22568 GCA_020662805.1 Glaucomys volans | reverse complement strand
AGTGCCCCTGGGTTCAATCCCCAGTACCAAAAAAAAAAAAAAAAAAAGACACCCCCTCCCTCATGCTAGTCCATGGCGAAGGAAAACCACACTCGTCCCAGCATCCAGAATGCCTTGGATTGTGTTCTAGTTGCTGGTTTCCTGTGAATAAATACTAAGGAGTCCTCCTCTGCGAAAGTAGGTGGTGTCATGGGGATAAGGGCCTGGGGATCGGGAAGTCAGGGCCAGAAACCTGAGTTATAATAATAATAATAATAGCAACCATTTATGGGCCGCGGAAGTACCAGGCACTGTGCTAAATGCTGTCACATACATGGTCATTCCATTCCTGGGACAAGGATACTCGTTAATCCCATTTTGCAGATGAGAAAACACCTCAGAGAGGTATGTCACTTTGCCAAATGCCCCAGCTAATAAATGACAAAGCCAATACTCATAGAAATGGTATTTGTATGGCAGACACACGTGGTTTCCCACCTTTACAGGTCCGGGCTGTGGAGGGGTGGAGGGCAAGGGAGGTTTCCGGCTTCCAGGGGGCGGGGGAGCTGGCCCTGCCCACTAGGACCACTGTTTCCATACACCCAGCAAAACAACCCCGAGCAAGCTTCTCTTCACAGGGCCATTGGGATGACTGGTTGGGAAGTTGTGCCTGGGAGTTAATCAGAACTTCCCTAGAGAGAGACACCACTCGAATAAAACGTCGAGCCTACGCGAACCGAAGGTTCTGGGACAGCCCGCGCGCGCGACTTAGTAACGCAGCAAACTTTTATTTTAGAATGGGCAATGTGAAAACATTGGAGCCAACATGCATCTTCAGGACCACGGGTTCAGAGAAGGACGCAGAGCTGGCCCTTAAGGGCAGGTGGGCAGGGCTCGGGTGACTGCCAATGAGGCACCAACAGGAGCGTCGTCCCAGTCCCCCATTTGCGCTGTGGTCCTCGAGCCTACCTGGGGGCCAGGTCAGCCGCCCGCTGTCGGCTCTACTGGAAAGTAAAGCCTTGGGCCAGGTGACTTTCGGGGACCTTTCCGGGTCTGCAGCAGGGCGATCCGTCCGGAAGGGAAGGCACCTGGTGGGCGGGGCGAGGCGGGGGACCTGGGCTGCGTCGGGTAGCCAGTTCCGAGCAGGAAGGGCCCCAGGGGCCAAGTCCGGCTGCACTATTTGGGGCGTGTTGGGCAAAGTTGCCTGCTGGCGGAAGCCGGCCTGTTTGTGGCTGCTCGGCAAGGGGCCGGGGTGAAGGAGCCACTGCAGCTGGGTGGTCTCAGTCAAGAACTAACAGAGGTGACCGGCCTGCGTTTGGCCCCTGCCCGCTCGATCTTGGGCACCCTCACTGAAGGGCCGCCCACTTCAGATCCCGAGCCAATAGGAACTCAAAATAGACATGATTCACCATGCATGAGCCAATCAACTCGACGCGCGCTTCCCGTCAGCATCTCGCGGGATAACCAGGCGGCCTCCGTCTTAAGAAAGCTTCTCTGGGATGAAAAACTTCTCTCCCCGCCCTTTCGGCTAACACCGGAAGCGAGGCGTGTCTGGCAGATCCCTCCGCGATCCGCGGCGGCAAGGGTGGGACGTGACTCTTCGGTTGATGGGCTCTTGAAAAATAGTGCGTCCTTTTTCTTTCATGAGACCTTGAAAATAAACTCCTCTCCCTTCAAAACCACTTCCCCGACATACAGACTGGGCTGGCGTGGATGGGGGAGGTCGCACAGATGCGAACGAGTGGGCCGATGGCTAGGGTCACGTGATCGCAGCGGAAGGATACGCTCTGTGCTGCGAGACACTCACGAGAGTCTATAAAGGACCCGCGGACGTCGCGCCGGCCATTTCTGTGCCGTCCGCCAGTAAATGTAGAGTCGTAGCCGAGCGCGTGCTTCCCTCCTCCCCTCCCGTAGGGTGCGCGGCCACCATGGCGTATTAGAGGCAGCAGTGCCTGCGGCAGCGTTGGCCTTTGCAGCGGCGGCAGCAGCACCAGGCTCTGCAGCGGCAACCCCCGACGGCTTAAGCCATGGCGTGAGTACCGGGGCGCGCCCTGCATGGGCGGGGGTTTTCGGCTTGTCTGGGCGCGGCTTCCTGCGGGACGCGTCGCCGAGGGGGAAGCGGGTTTACGAGCGCCCGGACGCGTGGTCCTTGTTTAGGCGTCTCGGGGTGCGGACGCCCCCGGCGGGGGAGGGCGCCGGGGACCCTTTCCCGGCCTTCGGTGCTCCCGGGGACCGCGGGGGTCCCGGCCGCCCCGCGAACGTGGCAGCAGCCAAGATGGCGGCGGGGCCGTGAGTCACGGGGCGGGGCGGCGGCCGTGGCCCTATTTGGAAGTGGGGACGAGCGCCTTCCCCTGGGTGACCGGCTGCGGAATGGCCGAGCCTCCCGGGGCGTCCATTTTGTGCAATCTGAGCCGGAGGCGGGGAAGGGACACAATGGCCCTCGTGCCACGTGCTCCCGACTGTGAACAACTCTGGTTTTCAGATTTGTATTTTGACCTATTAAATAAAATGACGAGGTTCCCAGCCCAGCACACCTCTAAGTGGGATTTGCTTTCTCGTTCCCATCCAGGCTTTTCACGGCATCCAGCAGCAGCGTTGCTGTAACCGACAGAGACACCTTCGAATTAAGCACATTCCTCGATTCCAGCAAAGCCCCACAACATGACCGAGATGAGCTTCCTGAGCAGCGAGGTGTTGGCGGGGGACTTGATGTCCCCCTTCGACCAGTCGGGTTTGGGGGCTGAAGAAAGCCTAGGTCTCTTAGATGACTACCTGGAGGTGGCCAAGCACTTCAAACCTCATGGGTTCTCCAGCGACAAGGCTAAGGCGGGCTCCTCCCAATGGCTGGCTGTGGATGGGTTGGTCAATGCCTCAGACGCTGGCAAGGGTGAGTGGGCCATTCGTGAGGGGTCTGGGATTAAGGGCTTTCTGTTTTGTGTGTTCAACTGGCTCCCATCACTCTTCACTCTGAACTCTTGCAGAGGATGCCTTCTCCGGGACAGATTGGATGTTGGAGAAAATGGATCTGAAGGAGTTTGACTTTGATGCCCTGTTGAGTATAGATGACTTGGAAACCATGCCAGATGAGCTTTTGGCCACTTTAGATGACACATGTGATCTCTTTACCCCCCTAGTCCAGGAGACTAATAAGGAGCCCCCCCAGATAGTGAATCTAATTGGCCATCTCCCAGAAAGTTTAACAAAAGCAGACCAGGTTGCCCCCTTCACATTCTTGCAACCTCTTTCCCTTTCCCCGGGGGTCTTTTCTTCCACTCAAGATCATTCCTTTAGCTTAGAGCTAGGCAGTGAAGTGGATATCTCTGAAGGAGAGAGGAAGCCCGACTCTACTACTTATGGTACCATGATCCCTCAGTGTGTAAAGGAGGAAGATGCCCCCTCAGATAATGACAGTGGCATCTGTATGAGCCCAGAGTCCTACCTGGGCTCTCCCCAGCATAGCCCTTCTACCTCCAGGGGCTCTCCTAATGTCAGCTTGCCATCTCCAGGTGTCCCTTGTGGCTCTAACCGCCCCAAACCTTATGACCCTCCTGGGGATAAGACGGTAGTACCGAAAGTGAAAGGTGAGAAGCTGGATAAAAAGTTGAAAAAAATGGAGCAAAATAAGACAGCGGCCACCAGGTATCGCCAGAAGAAGAGGGCAGAACAGGAGGCTCTCACTGGTGAGTGCAAAGAGCTAGAAAAGAAGAATGAGGCTCTGAAAGAGAAGGCAGACTCTCTGGCCAAGGAAATCCAGTATCTGAAAGATTTGATTGAAGAGGTCCGCAAGGCAAGGGGGAAAAAAAGGGTCCCTCAGTAGTAGGGTAGTCAGGAGTGCTGTGTGCTTGTACATAGGTGTCTCGTGCTGAAGCTGTGTTGTAATAAATTATTTTGTAGTGAAAGTAATAGTGCAGACTTTGCTGTGTTTCTTAACCCTGGTAAGTAACCCCTCTACAAGCACCCCCCACTTTGTGTAACCAGAGGGTATTCTCACAACAGATGAGTCTGGAGTAAGTTATCTAACTCCACTGGGCATGTGTCCTCAGATCACTAGGGCAAAAGGCTTTTAAGCCAGATGCATTGGAGACCTTGTGCTTATAGTTGGCAGGGCAGGAGGGGCTGCCCGGGTGCTTCACCTCTTCTGTCTTGGCTTTGGGCCAACATCTGTCTACCAAGGTCACCCAGTCTTTAAGCATACAAGAGGATTAGGTTCCACTTAGAGGAATTTACAGTTCTGTGGAGGCCTCTTGGGGAACACCCCCTGTGGTCATTGTAGAGGACTATTCCCCATATTTGGATTCAGTGGAGGGTAAGGATAACAGCTGGGTTGCTGAGGTGAAAGGTGTGATGTCCCCAGGAGATGTCAGGAAGCAAGACTCAAGGATCTACAACCTTACTGCAGTCTGACTTTAATAGGGTGGCTGCGCTGGTATTACAGGCCCAATTGGCATGTGGGGCGCATGGCCCCACTCCCCTTTTCTCAGTGGGAAGCTGCCCATAGGTTGTGTAGGTGTGGGGAAGAGGGAGGTGCTGGGCTAGATCGTGGCTTCACTGGGTTAGAGGTTGTTGGGCTCCTTTGTCTCCTGTCCAGCTTTCCACTTCAGGCTCATTCTACCTGAGCATCTACTTAAAAGTGAAGTGGGGATTTGCTGGTTGAATAAAAGCATAAATTCAGCTGCTTTCATGGGTACTGTAAATTTATGCTGAATGCTTTTTAAAAAATAGTTCTTAAATTTTTAGTTGGAACTTTCTGTGGTGCTGAGAGGAACCCAGTACGTCACACCTGGGTAGGTAGGCAAGAGGTCTGCACTGAGTACAACCCCAGCCCTCTGAATGCTTAAATGAGGATCTGATTTTATAAAATGAGCTAACGGGCTCAATTGATTGGCTAGTAGGTGGTATGACTCCAAGGGACTTTGGGCCCCAGGATTTCCTAAGCCAGCCATGTGGTTGTGGGGTGACACTTGAGCTAGGGATTCAAAGTGTGTGGGAGCTAAAGTGGCCTGATTCAGATGGTAAGAATGGGGTTTTTCAAGATTATTCCAGATTAAGAAAGTTCTACACTGACTTGGTTGAGGTGAGTAGGTGGAGTGGGAAGCCCGAGGTTCCCTCCATTGGCACAGCATAGTGGCTGTTTAATTCCTGTTCTGTGCCTTTGTTACTCTGGGCTTCCCCCAATCCCCCATAGGAAATTAAAATCTACCTTTACCTTTAGATTACTCCTCAACAATGACCATAGGGAGCCACGCTTGTGTCCCCAAGAGGCCTCCACAGAACTGTAAAATCCTAAGTGGAACCTAATCCTCAAGGGAGTAGTCCTTGGGAGTGGTAGGTGCTGACAGGAGGGCACTTCGTTGAGATGGACAGCAGCTCTGGAAATGACTCAACCACCCTGATAAGGGCCATGTCAGGGTAGGTGGCAAGAGGAGCAGAATAGCCTGAGGCTGGGATGCTGGCTCCTGCAGCTAGGGCCTCCCATGACCCTGAGGCACCGGCAAAGCCCAATCTCATTTTTAACTGAGGGGCAGGGAGCGTCTGGGTGTACTGTGGTGGGTGTGACCTTGTTAGGGGCCCTGGAACCTGGTCTACCATTGAAGGCAAACTGCTAAATGCTGATCCAGCTCCTTGCTAAGCTGCTTAAGACTAACAGGTGTCCAAGGACACTGGAATATGCCCCCCCCCCCACTCCCTGGTCACTAGTTTGGAGTAATGGTACCTTCTGTCCCTGCCTGCCCTCACCTGGATGAACAGTAGGTTGAGCTTCCTAAAGCAGAGGCCACCTAGAAATAACATGGATTCCAACTGCTTTTATACACCCCACCTAGGGTGAGAATAAAGACCAGAAAGAGGCCTATGTGGGTGGCAAAGAATGGGGGCAGCCCCTACAGCTCTTCAAAAATTTTTGTAGATGGACAGCACGCCTTTACCCAGTGTTTGACACTTGCTAGACGTGTGCTGTTACTAGGCCACAGCCCTACTGCACTTTCTTGGGGGGGCACCTCATCAAGGTGTTGACAGATTGTCACTCCTACCTCCAGCCTACCCAACCTCAAAGAACCCACAGATGACTTCTACCAGAAGCCGTGGATCCCTTAGGCTACAAGAGGGGTGGTTTGGAGAGGCAATTTCAGGAGAGGCCAGTGGAAGGTCCTCAAGGTCCCTGGGTCCTCCATGGGGCTGCTGTGTGACTGACAGGGCTCTAAGCTGCACCATTAGTCCACATGCACCTGTCCTGGCACTGCCTGCTGGAAAGGGCCCAGTCTGCCCTCCTGGCACAGATCAGAGTGAGCAGCTCTGCTTCAGGATTCCTCCCAAGGCCACATAACTATGCCTTCACCCCACGTGATACAGGAAGGACCCAGTGGGCTTCATACCAGAACAGACCTGGGTGCTGTGGGGAGCTGGCAGACGCCTACTGGTCCCCATGGCAGAGCCCAGCCTCCTGGGGGAGGTTGAGGCAACTGCACTTTTCTCCCCGACCTTGCCTTCTGCTTGCCTGCAGCAAAGCTCCTAGCAGCTGCAGCAGCACACCCTGGGGAGAGCTGGGTGAACAGCTCCCTGGAGGTCATCTACCCTGGGCTGAGACCGAAAGAATTCTGACATGGAGTTCCTAGGTCCATGCTGGGAGATAGGGGAAGCATGTCGGGGGGAAGTTCAGAGGAGCCAGAAGACACCCGATAAAGATCAGCAGCACACACACAAGTCCATATTTATTAGATGCCCAGAAGCCCACCCAGCAGCTGCCTTTCTGCTCCTGAAGGTACAGCCCTCAAGGGCCTGGTACTTTCAAACAGCCCAGAGGTCTTACCTGGGCAAAGCGAAAAGAAATGTTCTTTTCTGGCAGGTGCAGATGGCTCCTCCCAAGCCTGAAGAAGTTGGCTCAGTCACTAGCTCCAATCCTGCCTTGCTGTGGCTCCGGCTCTGGGGCTTCCTTGAACCCAGGTGGTCCTCCATTGCCACCTGCTGGCTGTGGCTTGCATGCCTGAGTCCCAGGGCCATCAGAGGCAGCAAGTCCTAGGAGAATGGGCCCAAGTGCCTCTCCCAAGGTTCCCTCCAGGAAGCCTAGCAGCCAAAGTATTCTTGCTGGAACTTCTGGAAGTCTTCCTCAGTGAACACAGTACCCTCAGCTGCCTTCTTCTTCTTAGTCTTGGCCACAGGCCGGTCACAGGCCTTGCGGCCCCGGTTTTGACGCAGAATCTAGAAAGTGTGCAGAGTGAGGGCAGATCACTTATTCCAAGGCCCACAAGGCCACAGGCGAGTGGCTCAGGGTAGGGCTGGACCAGCCTCCGCCCAACCACTATAGGCTGACCTTTAGAGGTTGGTCCAACTTCCACCCTGGGGAATGGCCTCAGCCATCACTCTCCAGGTCCCTTCCTACAGCCTGTACTCCAGGACAAACCTGCTGGGTCACAGACTCCTCCACCATGCTTCTCCTGCTGGTCATAAACTTCAGGTTTGCTCTGAGGTAGTCTTTACACTCTCGCTTCTGGTACTCAGCTGTGGGTGGCAAGCAAGGAGCCTCATTTTAGATGTACTCTTTGGAAGTGTTCTGGATCCCTAGCCCTGCGGAAGGCCACATCATCCCTTCCCTGGATTACTGCAATAGTCTGGGTACTTATTGACCAAATCTGTTCTCCACACAGGTCCTGCTAAAGCCTCACCTCTAGACCCCTGGGGCTCCCAGTCGGTCATGACTCATTCAACAAATAGGTTCTGAGCACAGCCATGTCAGGCTGTTCTAGGTGTTGGGCACACAGTAGGAAACAAAAATGCCTGCCCTCATGGAGCTTATACTCTAGTGGGAAAAGAAATGGGAAACCAGGTAAACAATTTTTCAGAGCCATTCACTTTAGAGAGAAAAACAGAATAGGAAACAGAAAAGGGGAATGCCGGGGTAGAGGGTTGCAATTTCAATATAGGAAGGTCTGAGAAGGCCAGATGTCACTGAAATGATATGAGAACAAAGACCTAAAGGATAGAGTTGTGGATATTTGGGGGAAGGGCATCGGTCTGGGTAGAGGGAGCAGCCAGTTCGAAGACTAAAGAGGAAATGTGACAATGTGTGTGAAGAACAAATTGGATGGCGTGTGGAGGAAGCAGGTCATGCAGGGCCTTGTCAAACACTGAAGAAACCCTGGCTCTTAGAACATTGGGAGCCATGGAAGGGTATAGGGGAAACAGGCCTGAGGATTGTTCAAGATGCCCTTGGTGGCTGATTAGAATGAGCCTACTAGGGCAGGGGTGGGTGGAAAGCAGAGACCAGCAAGGAGGCTCTGGCAATAATCCAGGCAAGAGATGAGGCATCTAGACCAAGGGCAGCCACAGAGGTACTCTGTCAGTTGGCTGCCAAGCAAGGCTTGCTGCTTCCTCGTACCCATCAATTATGTGCCCACCCCTGGGCTGGACACCAGGGCCACACACAAGCCCAAGGGAAGTCAATGGTGTGAGGAGCTCCCAGTCCATCAAGGGAGGCAGCAAAGGGAAGGCACCAGTGACAGGGTGGCAAAGCCAAGGGTTGAATGGGTAGGAATGGCCTCTTGGGGGCGAGGCTCCTGTTGCACAGCACGTTTCACTGGTGCTCCAGCTGGCCTCACTGCCCTGCTTCCACACCTTTGCTCGTGCTGCTTCGTCCTTACAGTTCCAACTCTTGTAGTGAATACCTGAACACCTCTCATGCACCAAGCCCTGTGCTTACCACCTTGCCCACACCTGCTCCTCTCCAAGCCTTTCTACACCCTTAACAGCAGCACCATCCCTAACATGTTGTAGAAAGTGGGCTCCCTCTTCACAGTCAAATCACCACTGAAGCCCATCAGTGCTCCCTCCGCTATGCATTTCACACCTGCACAACTCTCTTATCTCTGTTGCTATCACCACTGCACAGGCCACAGCGCCTCCCACTTGAATGAAGCCAAAGAGCAGGATTCTGGAGAGACACTGCCTGGTTTCCACCTGTTTCATCTGGGCAGGTGTTTGTTTCTGCGTCTGTAAAATGGGGGTAACAGCTGTGCCAATGTCACGGGGCTGGTTTGAAGATCAAATGAGTTACAATTTGCATAGGGCTTGGAACAACACCTGGCAACGTACTAAACTGTTAAGTGCTCCTTCTTAACATGCTGCCTTCACCAGTCTTTCAGATTTTTAAAGGCCACAAGCTCCTCTCTGACTCAGGACCTTTACACATGCTGTTCTTCCTAGAATATTATTCTGCCTTTCACCTGGCCATTCTCACACCCGCTCCCCCTCTCACCCTAAATGTTACTTCCTCAGAGAAGGCTGATTTGGCCTTTTATTCTGAATCCCTCTCAGAGCACCATAGTCTCTTACATCCCCGCTAGGGCTGTGGTCCATGAGGGCCCGTTACTACGTGTTTCCTCCAGCTCCGCACGTCCAGGGCCCCGCTCCGCCCTGACACACGGTAGGTAGTCTAGCAATACCTAGGGAACATTCCAAGGCCTGCTTCAAGCGCATCTCCTCCAGGGTCGTCCCCCAGCCCGGCGGCAGCACGTCCAGACCCTTCCCCAACTCACCCAGCGCCGACTTGGGCACCTTTCCCTTGGCTGAGTTTCGCAGTTTCTGGGCCTGGCTCGCCTTCGCCTTCCGGGCTCGCTTCACCCGAGCTCCGCTCGGCTCGGCCTGGCGTGGCGCGGCCCGGGAGGCTGTAGGGAAGAAAGGAAAGTGGTGGGGCTTCCAACACGCCGGGCTAAGTCTGGCCCGGGTCATTCCTCAGCCCGGGGCTTCTGCCGGCGGTCCCCACCGTCCTCCTGCCCGCGCCGTAAACCCCGGGAACCCCTCCTCACCCTCGGATTCCGACAGCAGCTCGAGACCCCGTCGCAGCAAAGCAGCCGACATGACTGCCCCCGGCCCGGCCCACACTACTTCCGTCTTGGCGGCGCTACAGGTCTCTGAGGAAACCCGAGCCGTAGCAAAGGGTTCCGGAGTGGGCGGGCGGAAGTGCCCACCTTCTATAGGACGCATGCGCTAAAGGTTTAGTCCAGCGCGGAGGGAGGGGCGGGAACTGCGAGCGGGAAAGGCGAGGAAGGACAACTTTGTAGTCCAATCCTAAACAAACAGACTCCTTGCGAGTCAAACCACGCCTTCTCCCGGAAGTCGCCTGCAACTCTGCAACTTGGTTGGTCAATTCTTTAGGGTCCCGCCTCTCCGTGGTGGGCGAGGCGGGGCGCTGGGCCGAGCGTTGGCGTTCTCCAGTTTTAGGACCGGAAATTGTGAGGCCCGCTTAATTTCCTATGCTTCGACCCCAGCGCGGTGTCGTGGATCTAGGACAGTGTGGGATTCTGTCCGTCCTTTATTAAACCAGACATTAAAGACATTTGCAAAAATGCGGAATACTGTATTTTCGTCTTGAAAAACTACAATTTTTTCGTAAAATATTTGTTACCAATGAGTTTATTCTGTTAAGTGAATTAAATATATAAAATATTTTCTTTTAGTTTCTAATGTGTTAAAATCAATAGATATTACCTACATACAAAAGCTTTTTTGGACCTTAAGTTTTAAGAGGGTAAAGGGCGTCTTAGACCCCAACCTTGGAGCACCTCTGGCCTAACGATGACTCTCCTGGTGGGAAGGAGCCTGCTTGTTCACGCTCTGTCGGCAGCTCCTAGCCCAGCGCTGGCCTGCAGGAGGCGCGCAGCACCATTCGGTAAATGAGTGGCAGACGAGAAGGAACGACTGACTTCACTGAGCAAACATGTTCTGAGGGCCTTCTGTACACCTGGCACCATGGCCCGGGACACCGAGCTGCCTAGCTGGTTCTCCCTGGTAGACCTGACGGTCTAACCTTCAGCTAGTATCCAGGGAGATCACATTAATAACAAAAAACGCATATCCGGGATCAGGATCCTGCCCGCTTTCCCCACTTTGTAGAACAGAGCAAGCTAGGAAGCCAACGAGGTCACACAGGTGGTGCCAGGCCTGGGCATCGGGAGGTTGATTTGGGCACTCATGCACCTGCCACCCAGGGGAGCAGCTTTGTGGTTCTGGATGGGGCCGGCAAGCAATGGGGACAGGAAAGCCCTTGGAGGATGAGGAGGAGCGGAGAGTGTATGGGGTGGGGGATGTTCAAGCTGGAGGATGCCATAGGGAGAGTCTTTCCACTTGACACAGGAGTACCCTAGGAGAGGAGGAGATGACAGGGGCGGAATGGGCTCAAGGGCTGTGCTCTTTAATTTTCTCCCAGGGACCCGTGGGGGCACTGGAACCCAGTCATTTGGTCAGACAGGTGTCTCTTTCTTCTAAAATAACCAAATTGCTTTCTTTTGTGTATCTATTGCTTTTTAAAAGTTTTTTAGTTGTAGATGGACACAATACCTTTATTTTATTTATTTCTATGTTGTGCTGAAGATCAAACCCAGTGCCTCACATGTGCTAGGCAAGCGCCCCACCCTTGAGCCACAACCCCAGCCCATATTTGTTGCTTCTTGTTTATTTTCCTGCCCACGCCCTGCCCTCAGCTCCAGGAGGGCGGGGATTGTTTATTGTTATATCCCTAGAGCCCGGAGCAGTGCTTGGACAGAATGGAGGAAGGAAGAGTTTGCAATGCCAGTGGGCAGCCGATGGAGGTGTCCGGGAGGTCGTGGGCTGTGAGCTGTGCCGAGGAGCAGACCTTGGCAGGGTAAAGGACCAAGTTGTCTCCTTCAGATGTGGGCTGGTCAGCAGGTGGTCCCAGGTGGAGGAATTCTCTGTGTTCCAATGTCCCTGGGGCTGGATGGATCCCTGCATGTCGCCTGCTCAGCCAAGCACTCAGCTGGACGGTAGGCAGAGGTGCTCCACCAGCCTGGAGGGGAAAGGAACTGACGATGCAGGGGTGCTGGACACCATTTCTGCAAGTGTACCACTAGGTGGCGCCGCAGGACAGCTTTCTTGCAGTCTTCCCGCGCTGCCCTCTTCGGAGCGCCTGTCGCGGCTCGGGAACAGATCTCCCCTCTGCCTGGGCTAGCTCTTTGCAGCTGGTGCTGTATGGTCAGGCTCCCTGTGGTCCTTGTCCCGCAGCCTTCCCTGCGGGTCAGACGTCCCTCCCAGGTCTGGTCAAGATGGGGAAACTGAGGCACAACCACCAGGTTGGGCTGCTGGTGGGAGAGGTAAGGTCTTCCTGAAAAGCAGGCAGAGGACAGCTGGGCACTTAGCACTGGGGGTTGCAGGGGGCTGTGTGACCCAGTCAGTCCCTTAGCAGAGCGCCTCAGCGTCCTCTCCTAGGGTGATTGTGCGGAGCCTCGTGAGCACCTGGAACAGGGCTGGGGTGCGCTGGTGCCCGTGGTTGTTCACAGACAGACCCACCCACTGCCCTTCTGTCCTCCCACCCCAGCAAGAGCCAGGTGGGTGCGGCAGCTCCTTGGGGCCCGAGTGGGCCACTCTGCAGTCTACCCATGGATGCCTACTACCTGCCAGGCTTGTTTTGGGCCTGGAAACTGTGGGACTCGGGGTGGGCAGCTGCTTCCAGGGTCTCCCTGCCGGTCCAGCTCACGGCCGTGGGCACAGGTCCCACAGGCGCACCCCTGACCCACGGAGTGATCATTGGTTTATGAATGTAAAGCACTGCTCTGTGTCTGGCGGAACGTCAAGGGCTTTGCCCCTGTGGGGATGGTAGGTCAAGCCGCTGTGTGGCCCTGGGAGAGCTGCTTTACTGCTCTGAGCCTCAGTTTGTGCACCAGGTCCCTGCCAGGCCCTGGCTCCATCCCTGGGTGCCCCAGTGCATGCTCAGCTGGGGCTCTGACCATGAAGAGACACCATCAGGGTGAGTGGAGAGGTGGCACCCTCTAGTCCCTGGGGCCCCTGTACCCCATCCCTGTCTTCCTTCTGGCCTTGCTGGACCCAGCTCTGCCTCGCCCCAGGCTCAGGGGACAAGGTCTTCCGGGGGCCTCCAGCGTGAGCCAGCGTGTGTGTGGTCGTGCCTAGGGATGCACAGGAGCTGTTTGAAGGGAGAGTTGGGACGCCTGGAGTCCCGACTTCACCTTGCTTTCTTCGTCCCATCTTTCTTTCACCTCCTGGTCCTACCTCTGGCTCTCTGGCTCTCGGGGTCTCTGTCCCTGCCTGCTCTCTGTCCCTGTGTCTCCGTGCCCTCTCTCTCTTCTGCCTATCCCCAAGCTCCTGGCCTCTGGCCACCTTCAGATGGAAAACCAAATGAAACTTGGAGTGGCCTTTTCAGACTGAGGGTGAGTATATCTCCCTGCCCCAGGCCTGTCCCTCCCCAGCCATCAGTGGCTTTGGAGAGCTCAGGAGGAAATCTGGCTCTGCGCTGATGGGCTCTGGCCTCTTTGGCCTCTGCCCCTCCTCCCGGGCTCTCTCCTGAAGGTGTTGCTGTGTCTCATGAGGAGGCTGCAGGCTCCTTTTCCCCTGACCACCTGTCACCAGGTCATGGCCCCTCCTCAGTTCCCCAGAGCCACATTCCCCTGTGGTAGGGAAGGGGCCTTGGGAGGTGGGCAGTGCTGGGGGTTCCCAGGGCCTGGGAACGACACGACACGGGGACAGGGCTCATGCAGCCATGTGCCCACAAACACACCACCTTCCCTCTCTGGGCCTGTCCCCTCTCAGAACTGGCCTTTGAGAAGTATCCTCCGGCCGTCCTCCTGGCCCAGAGTGGCAGGGCCCAGACACACCCCTGGCTCGCGGGGCCTGGGGGAGCCTGCTCTGGAGGCAGGCTGCACACCTCTAGATCCTGGCTCTGTCGCTCACTAGTGTTGTGACGTTGGACAAGTCACATAACCTCTCTGTGCCTCAGGTTTGTGAGTTAAATATAGTAGTCCCCACGTCACAGTCCCTTACACTTGAGGACCCCGGGCAAAGCCCTTGACATTCCGCCGGACACAGAGCAGTGCTTTACGTCCATCAACCAATGACTGCGCCTGGGGTTGGTGGTGGGCCTATGGGACTTGTGCCCACGGCCCTGAGCCAGACCTGCACAAATATGTGGCACGGGGTCTCCATGTCCTCGGGTGGGCACCCAGGTAGGTTGGAGGCCACAGAGGAACGCTTGGGAGCCTGGAATTGGAGGGCTGTTCAAAGGCACCTTCACCATTCACAAGCTGTGTGTCCTCAGGGGCTGCACCACCTCTCTGGGCTCTGTGGGTTGGGCGGGTCTCTGGCATGGTGGAGGAAGGCTCTGCTGGGTGCCTCACCGCCCAGTGAGGCCTATGAGTGACCCTGGGGCTTGCTGGGTTCAGGTGGCGCCCACAGACAGCAGCAGCCCCCGGCAAGCAGCCCCGGGGGTTCCAGGGAGAGTCCCCTTTTCTTTCCCATGGTTTTTTGTTTGTTTTTGAACCAGGGGTTGAACTCAGGGACACTCAGCCACTGAGCCACATCCCCAGCCCTATTTTGTATTTTATTTAGAGACAGGGTCTCACTGAGTTGCTTAGGGCCTCGCTAAGTTGCTGAGGCTGGCTTTGAACTCGCGATCCTCCTGCCTCAGCCTCCCGAGTCGCTTGGATTACAGGCGTGCGCCACCGCCCGGCTTCCCGTGGTTTTTGATGCAAGAGGCAGGAAGAAGCTGCTGGGAGCTCTTGGGAAGGTCTGGAACCAGATGGTGATGGGTGGGGGTCAAAGGTGGGTCTTTTCAATGGTTCCACCCCTGAGTGGCCACAGACGCAGCTCTGTCCCCTCTCAGGCCTCTGATGCTCCTGGGATGAGAGGAGCGTGGGTCACAGTCCTGTCAGGCCCCCGGGGACACCGAGCAGCTTTGGGGAGAGGGCTGAGCTGGAAGGCGTGAGGCCTCTTGGCAAGCGGAGCCCCCCACTCCAGGCCTCTGGCCTCCCCGTGGCCACCTTAGGCAGGGTGCTTGGAGCCAGGCTCTGGGGACGTGACCTCACTGTGAGATCGCAAGTAAGTCCCTCTCTGCCTTGGGTCTTAGTGTCCCTGAGTGGACGGTGCGGACAGACTATCACCCAGGTGGGTGTTGTATAGGGGTGACACTGTGGGGCTTTGGAAGGGGAGCTGCTGGGGCCTGGTTGGTCCAGGGGCCTCAGGGGCTCAGGGATGAGAGGGATTCCAGCTCCCAGGGGTAGGTGGGAACTGGGAGGCTTCTGTCCCTTTTAGCCTCAGTCCATTTAATTCTACTTATTTTTCCATTAAATTGCCAATTTTCAACACACACCTGTCATGGAGGGGAGGAGACAGGGGCGTGGTCTCCATCTTCTGGCCAAGCAGGATCTTCTCCCCCCACAGAGCTCAGAGCATCAGGCCCACAGCTCAGGGGCCTCCTGCTGGGTCTTCGGGGGCAGGGATGGGGTGATCCTACATAGATCCCCATCCTGGCCAGGTCTTCCCTTCTGTGAATTGGGGATAACAAGACCTCTCTCATAGGGTCACAGGGTCATCCTGAGGGTCAGCACATTAGTGTCTGGGTCTCCCTCCAGACAGCCCAACCCCGTGTGGACTCGGGGCTGTCTTCTGTCCTGGGGTCCCTGTCTCTGCTCCAGCTGTGGACGAGGAGCCGAGAGATGGCGCGGGAGTGACCCCGCCTTGCTGTCCTTCTGGAGATTTATCTAAACGCTGTTCTTTCCTTACAAGGGGGATGCGTACATCTAAAAAATGCCCCAGTGGATCCCCACACGGGAAGGACAATGAGAAGAAACTGGGAAGGAAAAGTCGGCCAGTGGGAGCCGCAGGAAGGGGTGGCCTTCGAGGAAGTCGTAATTTGCCCTCTGCCTCTGCGGCCGGGAGGCTCAGATCGGATTGGCCCACTGAGTTGTCATGGGTGTGATGAATGGTGGGACTGTCTCCCACTCCCCCATTACTCGACCGCTATAAATGTTCACCTCAACTTTCCAGAACTTCTAGCTCACGCCTGTTCTCTAAATGATTTCTGATCTTTTATTTTACTTTTTAAGAAAACCCCTTTAGAAATAGCTGAGAGCATAAATTATAAATTAGCAATTAGGACCAGAGAGAGCGAGCGTGTGATTGGGCACACGGCTATGCTGTGCCAACCTTTCAGTCCCTGAGCCTCGATGATTGTGGCATTCTACGTGGAGCCAGGAGGGGAAGGATGCGGTTGCGTGTGGCCAGGCGATGGCTGGAAAGTGCTTTTGAGTTTTTAATGCTAAGCTGGTAAGAGCGCATCCCAGCAAGAACCGGGGTTCTGCCCGAGTTACTGCACAGGCGGGGCCTGAGCTTGTGACGGGATTCTTGCCAGTCACAGCAGGACATCCACACCGTCTCCCTATGCCCGCCCATCAGCCTTGGCCCTTAGGAGGGCACAGGAAAGGAGTTCTGGCTGATGAAATGTTGGTTGTGGGGATGGTGCAATCCCAAGCCTGGCCTGGCCTGGCCTTGAAAGCTACCCTTGCAATCTGCAGCTCATTTTCTTTGCTGCGATGACCTTGGGAACAGATGTTGTGGGTGACAGGGAGCTGTCCAGCCTACAGGCAATAAACCATTGTATTAAAGTTCAGAGACTTCAGGGTCTGCTTGTTGCAGCAGAATCACCAAACATACCCTGACTAATGGGCCTCTTGGTTCCCCTCCCGATAATCCCTGGCGCCCCTCAGGAGGCCAGGCTGGGCTCTGGGATAACCTGTGCTTCACAAGGGCCGGAGGCCAAATGAGGAAGGCAGGCTTTGTCATGGCTTCCGATCCTGAGCCTGCTGGGCTGGTCCTCTGGAGGCTCAGTCATCGCAGATGCACAAGGTGCAGCAGCCCAGGCCTCTGCTGCCCCTCCACCTGGCCTGGAGCTTAGCTGGAGGCCACTGGGTCTGCTTGCCTTCGGCCAGACCCTGGGGGCTTCCCAGCTCAGAGGAGGGAGCCTGAAGTTCCTGCGGTGTCTCAGAGGGGACCATCGGGAACGCAGGACGGGGCTGGGGCGCTCTGCCCGCTGCCATGTCCTTCTTGGTAGCTGGGGAGACTCAGCCGGCCCTGAGCCCCTTGGTCCACACAGAGGGGGCATGAAAGGTCTCAGTGCGTTCGCCCTGCAGGACAGGGCAGCGCTGGGCGGTGGTGGGGTTGTCCTCAGGCCCAGAAGCCAGGCAGCAGCCACCCAGGGCGCATGACAATGACAAAGGTTAGACCTGAGGAGTGGCTAGGCCGGGCCTGGCGTGGGGAGCGCACCGGAATGTTTGCTGTGGTTTCCTTCATCATCCGGGTGCCGCCGGGCCACGTCCCCTGCCCTGCTTGATGAAATGTGCCAACTTTCACTCTCAGGGGGCCTGTGGGCTGCGGGTGCCCACCCTGAGTGTCCGGCAGGGATGACTGGGGGAGCTGGGGGCAGGCCCTCCCTCCTCTCCCCCCGCCGTCTGGGATCCGTGGAGCGGTTCCTCAGACTCACAGGTCTTTAGGGACCTGATGAATTAAACACGTAATTAAATTAGGATCCTCGGTTATTTGCAGGCCAGGATCCTCTGGCAGGTGGGGCGGGGAGGCTGGGTGTGGGGCCATCTGAGTCCAGGGGTCCTCGCCACTGGCCCCGTGCCTCCTTGGCCTCCTCAGAGGGCCTCCAAGGTCTCCCTGACAAACCTGCATGGGGCACAGGCCCTTCTTCCTTTCAGCTGGGCCAGGAGGGGGTGAGCCGGTGGGACGGAGGAGCCGAGAGTTGTCCCTAGGGCTGCCTGAGGTGGTCTCTACCAAAAAGCCTGACACCCCAGATGCCTTCCCACCTGAGGACCTGACTGGCACCCCACCCCAGTCCTCGAAGCGAATGGGCTGTGGTGGTTCTTGCTCTTCAGAAGCTCCCTGCCCAGTGGGGAAGATGGAGGAGCTGGGTCCAACGGAGAAAGGGGAAAGGAAGGCAGCTCAGCTTGGGGACACAGCATGTGCAAAGGCCCAGGGGCACAGGTAGGGTGGGGTGGGGGAACAGTGGCCTGACCACTGGACTGCAGGGCTGGGACAGGGGATGGGGCTTGAGAGCGAGGCTTGTGATAGGAAGGAGTGGCTAGCACTCTGCTATGTTCCCAGCAGAAAACAAAGTTTTGAAGCTGTTGGGAGTAACAAAACGCCACGTACCCTGGGAAATGGAAGTCACAGCTCCACTTGTTCTGTGACAGCGTGAGAACTCACAGCTTTTTTTATCAAGATGGGGCACAAAAACATGGGAGCGACAGGAGTGCCTTGGTCGGGCCCCTCTGGGTGCCATGCTCCAGATGGCTCAGTCCCACCCTGTGGCCTGGGTTAGATGTGCGTGTCACACTGGCTCAGCTTCGAGGAGTCTGCCAGGGAGGTCCCACTCCCTCGGGTCCCTGGACTTGTCAGCCATGTTGACTGGTGGTGTTCTTCTTGGTCACTGTAGTTATTTGAAGATAATGTCAAAGAAGAAATCGCTCTCTGCCTCTGAATGTCCCTGGTTGGCTTCCGCTGTCCCTGTCCTGGTCTCTTCCGGTCTCTCCTCCCACTGCAGCGGGAGAGGCCAGGCATCCGGGCCGGGGTGCAAGGGTTCAGTACCACGGACAGCAACCGTGCCTGCTGGGCCGGCTCCAACCCTGGTCTGGCCACAAAGGGCCTTGAACGCCAGCTCAGGGCCAGGGAGGCGGGCTGGGACGGGGAGGCGTGTGATGTCAGAGGAGCTCCCTGTGGTCCAGAGATGACTGGGCGTTCTCTTGGTTCCCAAGACCTGGCTTGCATCCCTGCTGGGCCTGCCTCAGTTCATGTGCAAGGGCTTGCACACACAGTCCACCTGAGCGGGCAGGCCTTGGCTCTTGCCCTGTGCCCCCTGCTGGCTCTCCAGGCGCCCCCCAGCCCCAGGAGAAGCCCTGGCAGCCAAGCAGGCATTGGCCTGGCTGATGTCCCCCAGGCAGTGTGACCTTGGCAGGCAACGTGCCCTCCCACCCAAACGCCTGGCTTCTGAAAGGGGCCCGGGATCACGGTAGTTCTGAGCGGGGAGCCAGACCGCATGGTCAGCTACACAGGACAGGAGCCACGAACAGGCCAGGGGGGCTGGTGAGCCCAGGAGCGGGGGCTGGCGTGCCTGGGCGGGGAGCGGAGCTGCGGGTCCAGCACAGAGGAGCCCCTCGCTGTATATTTAGCTCACGGAGGTGTATAAACAGCGCGGAGCCGGCTCAGCCCCAGCGTGAGTCATCTCTGCGCTGCAGCTAAAGTTAGGCTCCAATCACAGGCTCCCCGCGTGCTCCCCCTCCTCCTGTCCCTGTCCCAGCCCTCCCCATCTCCGGCTCTCTCTCCCCTCTGCTCGTCTCTCTCCCTTCATCTCGCTCCTCTTTGATGTGCTGAACTCTCCTCTTCCCCAGAGCTGGGTCCCTGGCCTCTCTCCCTGCTTCCCCACCTCCTTCCCTGACTCCCGGGTGCACTTGGGAAGGGCCTGTTTGCGCTCGTGCCTGTGTGAGTGTGAACTCGATGCTACGCGGTGTCTGCGTGTGCTTGAGCCGAGTGCCAGGGATGGCGGGCAGCTCCGCAGGGCCCTGGGCTCCGGGTGTACGTGTGTGCCTCTGGGGTTCGCGGGTCTGTGAGTTCGTTTGCGTCTGTGTGTGGCACACGCGTGAGGTGTGGGCAGCGTCTCCGCGTCTTCTCCTTGGGAATGGCTTTCTGCCCTAGAAGTGAGCGCCCCGGGTTCAGAACCCTCGTTCTCCCTGGAGGGTGGCGGTGGGGGTCCCACAGACCTCTGCAGGCTCCAGGCCTGGAGGGAGTGGGGGGTGCACGCAGGCTCGGCTCTGGGCTCTGCTGCTGTGTGATCTTGGCCAGTTTCTTTGCCTCTCTGGACTCTGCTTCTGCATCTGCCAGAGGAGCACAAAGACCCAGCTCAGCTCCCCAGACTGGGCAGGGGAGGGGGCCAGGGAACTCACGGTGCGGGGACAGCTGGGTGATAGTGCTGTGCAGGTCACCGGGGAGATCTGAGCCTCTTGGTCAAGTCCCTGCTCTTCTGCCTCCACAGGGTGGCTCCAGCTCTCATTTATCATCTATGTGGACTTTCAAAGAGAGGTGGAGGCTGGCCTCCCCGCGAAGGTTGGCTCCTTCCTGATCCATCCCCTCCAGCACCACCCTTGGGCACCTCCTGAGAGCCGCTCTCTGCAGGAAGCCCCCAGATCCTGCTGAGGGTGGGTGCAGCCTCCTCCAGTCCGGGGGCCTCTCTTACACAGCACCCTGGCCCTGTGCCCGCCATGCAGGGACGCCTGGAGAGGCTCTGTGGGCGGGCGTGGGGTGTGGGAGTGGGGGAGGGAGGCGTGGATGGTGGAGATGGGGTCATGGCTGGTTTAAGTCGAGGCCCTGCTCACCCCAATGGAGAAATGTCGGGGGGCCTCAGCTGGGTGAGGGGCCCAGATGCCAGCCCTTCCCCTGGGACCAAGAAGCTGCTGAGAAAGCACAGCCTCCCACCTGGCGGACGCCACGACGCTTCCCCGCACAGCGGTCAGGGCTGCTTTTCAGCATCTGAGTCAGCTCATGCCCCTGACCATTCATTCCAAGTGACAGCCGGGGCTGGAGGGCAGCTCAGGGCAGAACACAGGCTTCGCAGGCGTGGGACCCTGGTGTTCAGTCCCCAGAGTCCAAAGAATAAAAGAGTGGCAGCCCCCGCTGCCCCCATCCTGCCTGTCTCCCTGCTCCTGCCCCGTCCAGGCGGGTCACCCTCCAGGGGACTGCCTGAGGCGCTGTGTAGTTCACCTGATCGCCTGTGTATCTTCTGACCCCACCATGAAGGTGTGAGCTCAGCTGGGTCAAGGACTTGACTTTGTCCCTGCTGTCCCCAGCAGGAAGACCCAGCAAGCAGGACACAGCCAGGGACCGCCAAGTGAGCCTGGTGAGGTTGGGAGAGGTGACTCCGGGCCCAGCTGCCAGGGCGCTCTCAGTGGAAGCCCCGGACGCCGGCTTCCCACCCCCACAAGACCACGGCCAGCCCGAGGGCAGGGCTGGGGACTATTCCCCAAATCCAGAGTCAGCGCAGGCCCCGAGCTGGCCTCAGCATGGTGACCTGGGCCCAGGACCCTCCCTGGGGGCTCCGGGTTTGGGTTTGTTTTCTTATGGTGCTGGGGATTGGACCCATGCCCTGGGGGTCCCGTGTTGGCAGAGACGGAACCTCAGAGGAGAGCACTGGAGCCCGAGGGCGGACTTCAGAGGAGCCCGGAGGCTGGGCAGCTGCGGCCGCCCCTGCACCAGGCTCGCCTGTTCCCTGCAGTGTCCGCCAGGAGCCGCCAGGGCTCACAGTGGCCACCAAGGGGCGACCACCAAGCAGGGCCAGCCCCCAGCCCAGGGCCACTGGGCACGGCCCTCAAACTCTCCTTGGTGGTGACATTGGAGGCGGCTTCCCGAGGCTCTGCAGGGTGCCAGCCTTTGTCCAGCTGAGGAGAAAAGGGAGAGTTGCTGCTCAGTTCTTCCTGCAGGCAGCACGAGTGGCAGCCGGAGGAGCCAGCCAGTGTGAGGGGACCCCGGCAGAGCTGGACACACCCACCAGAGAGAGGGCAGAGACACGGCCCAGAGGAAGGGGATGCAGGAGAAACAGGGCACAGACAGAGATGCCCCGAGACACAGAGCGGGCAGAGGAGAGAAGAGGCAGGAGTCAGAGTGGCCCCCACTTGCCTGCAGCGGTTCCTCTTCTTGCTGTTGTCCCTTGGTTCCACCGGGCAGGGCTCTCCTCCTCTTCCCCACCAGGCATTGGGATCCCTGGGCCAGGGTTGACCTTGGCAGGCGGGGCAGGCAAGCTCTGCAGGCCTCAGGCTGCCTCTCTGCAAGACGCTCCTGTGGCTCTGGGGGCTCCACTCCCCTCTCCTGAGCTTCAACCGGTGTCTCCCCGCCGGGCTGGGGTCCTTGCTCAGGGGTTCCCACACTTGGTGCATAGATGATGCCAAGGACACAGCACCGCTTGGCCCCGCAGTGACCTCTGCAAGTCTCAACCTGTTTCCTCATCAGTAGAGCCAACTTGGAAATGACCGCCTTGGAGCTGGAATTCAAGAAACGAACCAGCAAACATTGAGCACCTACTGAATGTTGAAGTCCGGGATGCCGTGAGGCACGGAGGGGACCATGTGCCAGCTGCCAAGCCCCATGGGGGGCAGGGGCTCCTGGGTGGGGCTTGGCCAGTCCTCCAGGGTCTCCTCTCTGCATTTCCGCCCCCACCTCCCACCTGCCAGGGGCGGACTGTGGTCACGTTCCACATCAGTCCAGATGTGTCCAGGTGCGTCCAGGCTGGTTCTCTGAGCCCCAACCAAGAAGCTTCTAGGGCACCACGTACCTCTTTTGGCTGAGTCAGGGATCTGAGGTTCCTGACACTGTCCCCTCTGCCCTCTGCCCCTCTCCAC
>JAJEJO010005319.1:187398-206350 GCA_020662805.1 Glaucomys volans | reverse complement strand
ATTCACCAAACATTGTGAGTTTATTGGTAATAATTAGGAGTGCAAATACACAGAGTTTCATTGAAGTGCATCCTCAAAACTTTCTGGAAGTATGCAGTTAAATATCAGCTCTTCTGCCATATTGAATTGAGTCCTATTCAAGAGGCAGGAAAAAATTGTGCTAGTTAGGGTACCCATGGAGATAGAATTACCAAACTTTGAGTATATTGGGAATGATGTGTAGAGAATACATAGAATTTCATTGAAATGCATCAGTGAAACTTTCTGGAAATGCACAGTTGATTTTCAGCTATTCTGCCATACTGAATTGAGGCCTGTTCCAGAGGCTGGAAGAAAGTGTGCTAGTTACAGTACCCTTGGATATAGAATCACCAAACTTTGTATATTGGGAATGAAGAGATGAGGAAATACACAGAATTTCTTTGACATGCATCAGTGAAACTTTCTGGAAATATGCCATTCGATTGCAACTATTCTGCCACAGTGTCTTAAGATCTGTTCAAGTACATGAACAAAGTGTTCTAGGAAGAGCACTCCTGGAGATATATTTACCAAACTGTGTGACTATATTGGGAATGATTAGAAGTGCAAATACACAGTGTTTCATTGAATTGCATCATTGAATCTTTCTGGAAATACGCAGTTCAATTTCAGCTATTTTGCCATAGTGAATTGAGGCCTGTTTCAGAGGCTGGAAGAAAGTGTGTTACTTACAGTACCCTTGGAGATAGTATCACCAAACTTTGTGAGTATATTTTGAATGATGAGAAGAGCAAATACACAGTGTTTCTTTGAACTGCAGCATTGAAACTTTCTGAAAATATGCAGTTCAATTTCCGCCATTCTGCCACAGTGAATTTAGGCCTGATCAAGAGGCATGAACAAAGTGTGCTAGAATGGTCACCCTTGGAAATAGTTTTATAAAATCTTGGGAGAATGTTGGAAGTGAGGAGAAGAGCAAATACACAGAGATTCATTTCAATTCACCAAAGAATCTTTCTGGAATTATTCACTTCAGTTTCTGCTATTCTCCCACAGTGAACTAAAGTGTGTTCCGGAAGTGATGAACAAAGTGTGTTAGACAGAGTAGAGTAGGTGATTGATTCACCAAACTTTGTGAGTATATTGGGAATCATTAGAAGAGCAAACACACAGAGTTTCATTGAAGTGCAGCATTGATACTTTCTGGAAATATGCAGTTGAATATCAGCTATTCTGCCATAGTGATTTGTGGTCTGTTCAAGAGGAAGGATCAAAGTGTCCTAGTTAGAATACCCTTGGAGAGGGAATCACCAAAATTGTGAATATGTTGGGACTGAGGAGAAGGGCAATAACACCGAGTGTTATTGAAATGCATCAGTGAAACTTTCTAGAAATAAGCAGTTCAATTTCAGCTATTCTGCCACAGTGCATTAAGACCTGTTCAAGAACATGAACAAACTGTGTTAGATAGAGTACTCTTGGGGAAAGACTCACCAAATATTGTGAGTATGTTGGGAGTGAGGAGAAGAGCAAATACACAGATTTCATTGAAATTCATAAGCAAAATTTTCTGGATGTAAGAAGTTCAATTTCATCTATTCTTCCGTAGTGAAATGAGGAGTGTTCAATAGGCAGGAACAAAGCGTGCTAGTAAGATTAACCTTGGAGATAGAGTCACTAAACATGTGAGTATATTGGTAATGATGAGAAAAGCAAATACACAAAGTTTCATTGAAATGCATCAGTGAAACTTTTGGAAATACACAGTTCAATTGCTGCTATTCTTCCACATTGAATTAAGGCCTTTTAAAGAAGCATGAACAAGGTGTGAAATAAGGAGCACCCTTGGAGATAGAATCACCAAACTTTGTGAGTATATTGTGAATGATGAGTACAGCAAATACCCAGGGATTCATTGAAGTGCATCCTTGAACCTTTCAGGAAATACGCAGTTCAATTCCAACTATTCTGCCATAGGGAATTGAGGCCTATTCAGAGGCAGGAAAAATGTGTGCTACTTAGACTACCCATGGAGATAGAATCACCAAACTTTGTGAGTATGTTGGGAATGATGAGAAGAGCTAATACACAGAGTTTCATTGAAATGCATCAGTGAAATATTCTGGAAGTACTTAGTTCAACTGCAGCTATTCTCCCACAGTGAATTAAGGCCTTCTAAAGAAGGATGAACAAAGTATGCTCAGAAGAGCACATTTGGAGATAGATATACCAAGCTTTTTGAGAATGTAGGGAATGGTGAGAGGAGAGAATTCACAGAGTTTCTTTGAAATTCATTGGTGAAACTTTCTGCAATAATATACTTCAGTTTATGCTATTCTCCCACAGTGAATTAAAGCCTACTCAGGAAGCAATGAATGAAGTGTGCTTGAAAGAGCACCCTTGGAGATGGATTAATCACACTTTGTGACTATATTGGGAATGATGAGAAGAGGAAATAGGCAGAGAATAATTGAAGTGCATCATTGAAACGTTCTGGAAGTAGGCAGTTCAATTTCAATTATTCTGCCATAAGGAATAGAGGCTTGTTCAAGAGGCAGGATCAAAGTGTGCTAGTTAGTGTACCCTTAGAGACAGAATCACCAAACTTTGTGAGAATATTGGAAATGATGAGAAAAGCAAATTCAAAGAGTTTCATTGAAAGGCATCAGTGCAACTTTCTGGAAATATGCATTTCAATTGCAGCTATTCTGCTACAGTGAATGAAGTCCTTTTCAAGAACATGAACAAAGTGTGCTAGAAAGAGTACTCTTTGAGATAGATAAACCAAACTTTGTGAATATATTGGAAATAATTAGGAGTGCAAATACACAGAGTTTCATTGAAGTGCATCTTCAAAACTTTCTGGAAATATGCAGTTAAATATCAGCTCTTCTGCCATACTGAATTGAGGCCTATTCAAGAGGCAGGAAAAATTGTGCTAGTTAGGGTAACTGTGCATAAAGAATTACCAACCTTTTGAGAATATTGGTAATGATGAGTAGAGAAGACACAGGATTTCATTGAAATGCATCCATGAAACTTTCTGAAAATACACAGTTGAATTTCAGCTATTCTGCCATAGTGAATTGAGGCCTGTCCAAGAGGCATGAACAAAGGGTGCTGGTCAGAGTATCCTTGGAGATAGAATCACCAAACTTTGTGAATATATTGTGAATGAAGAGTTGAGCAAATGCACAGAGTTTCATTGAAATGCATCAGTGAAACTTTCTGGAATTATGTACTTCAATTTCACCTATTCTCCCACAGTGAATTAAAGTCTGCCCAGATGTGATGAACAAAGTGTGCTAGAAAGAGCACCCTTGGAGATAGATGCAACAAAGTTTGTGAGTATATTAGGAGTGATGACAAGAGCCAATGCACAGAGATTCGTTGAAGTGCATCATTGAAACTTTGTAGAAATACATAGTTCAATTTCACAATTCTGCCATAGTGAATTGTGGCGTATTCAAGAAGCATGAACAAAGTGTACTAGAAAGAGCACCCTTGAAGATAGAGTCACCAAACTTTGAGAGTATATTGGGGAGGATGAAAAGAGCAAATACACAGACTTTCTTTGAAATGTATCAGTGAAGCTTTCTGAAAATATGCAGTTCAATTGCAGCTATTCCTAAACAGTGAATTAAGGCCAGTTAAAGAACATGAACCAATTGTGCTAGGAAGTGCACCCTTGGAGATAGAATCACCAAACTTTGTGAGTATGTTGGGAATGATGATAAGAGCAAATACTCAGAGTTTCATTGAAACCCATCAGTAAAACTTTGTCGAAAGACGCCATTTAATTTCAACTATTCTGCCACAGTGAACTAAGGCCTGTTCAAGAAGCATGAACAAAACGTGCTAGAAAGAGCTCCCTTGGAGATAGATTCACCAAATTTTGTGAGTATATTGTAAATGTTGAGAAGAGCTAATATACAGAGTTTGAAATTCATCATTGAAATTCATCAGTGAAACTTTCTGGAATTATGCACTTCAGATTCACCTATTCTCCCACAGTGATTTAAAGTCTCTTCAGGAAGGGATGAGCATAATGTGCTAGAAAGAGCACCCTTGGAGATAGATTGACCAAAGTTTTTGAGTATATTGCGAATGATGAGAAGAGATATTAGAAATAATGAGAAGAGCAAATACACAGAGTTTCTTTGAAATGCATCAGTGAAACTTTCTTGAAATATGAAGTTCAATTTCAGCTATTCTGCCACAGTGAATTAAGGCCTGTTAAAGTAGCATGAACAAAGTGTGCTGGTAAGTGTACCCTTGGAGAAATGCAATAACATAATGTGCTAGCAAGAGCACCCTCAAAGTAGCATAACCAAACTTTGTGAGTATATTGGGAATTATGAGAAGGGCAAACACACAGAGTTTCATTGAAATGCACTTGTGGAATATATTCAGGATAGGTGATTCAATTTATGGATATTCTCCTGCAGAGTATAGGGTGTTTCAGGAATTCAATAACATACTGTGCTAGCAGTAGCACCCTCAAAGTTGGCATCACCAAACTTTGTCAACATATTGGGAATGATGAAAAGAGTAAACACAGAGTTTCATTGAAATGCAATTCTGGAATTTATTCAGGATAGGCAATAAAATTTCCAGGTATTCTCATGCAGTTTATATAGGCTGTTTCAGTAATGCAGTAGCATATTGTGCTAGCAAGAGCACCCACAGGTAGCATAATCAAACTTCTGAGTATATTGGGAATGATGACAAGAGGAAACACACAGAGTTTTATTGAAATGCAGCAGTGAAAAGTTCTGGAAATATGCAGTTCAATTTCAGCTATTCTCTTGTAGTGAATTAAGGCCTTTTCAGGAAGGTTTGAACAAAGTGTGCTAGTATTAGAACCCTAGAAGGTAGCATCACCAACATTTGTGAGTATACTGGGAATGATGAGATGAGCAAACACACAGAGTTTCATTGAAATGCACTTGTGGAATTTATTCAGGATAGGCAACACAATTTACAAGTATTCCTTGCTGTGTATATATGCTGCTTGAGGAATGCAACAACATACTGTGCTAACAAGAGCACCATCAAAGGGAGCACAACTAAATGTTGTGTGTATATTGGGAATGATGAGAAGAGCAAACACACAGAGTCTTATTGAAATGCTCTTGTGAAACTTTTCCAGGAAAGGCGATTCTATTTACAACCTTTATCCTGCCATGGATTAAGGCCATTTCAGGAATGCATTAACATAGTGTGAGGGCAAGCACACCATCAAAGGTAGCATTTCCAAACTTTGTGAGTATATTGGGACAAGAGCCAACACACAGAGTTTCATTGAAATGGACCTGTGAAACAGCTTTTCTCCTGCAATAGATTAAGGATGTTTCAGAAATGCCAGCAGGAGCACCCTCAAAGTAGCATAACCAAACTTTGTGAGTATATTGGGAATAATGAGAAGAACAAACACAGAGTGTCTTTGAAATGCAGCAGTGAAACCTTCTGGAAAAATGCAGTTCAATGTCAGCTATTTTCCCTCAGTGAATTAAAGCCTGTTCAGGAAGGCATGAACAAAGTGTGCTAGTATGAGAACCCTGGCAGGTTGCATCACCAAACTTTGTGAGTGTATTGAGAATGATGAGAAGAGCAAACACACCGAGATTCATTGAAATGGACTTGTGGAATTAATTCAGGATTGGCGATTCAATTTACATGTTTTCTCCTGCAGTGTAAATAGGCTGTTTAGGAATGCAATAACATTGTGTGCTTGCAAGAGCACCCACAAAAGTAACATAACCAAACTATGTGAATTTATTGGAAATTATTAGGAGAGCAAACACACAGAGTCTCATTGAAATGCACTGGTAGAATTTATTCAGGATAGGCGATTCAATTTACAGGTATTCTCCTGCAGTGTATATAGGCTGTTTCAGGAATTAAATAGCATAGTGTGCTAGCAAGAGCACCCTCAAAGGTAGCATCACCAAACTTTGTGAGTATATTGGGAAAGACGACAAGAGGAATCACACAGAGTTTCATTGAAATGCACCAGTGAAACTTTCTGAAAATAGGCAATTCAATTTCAGCTATTCTCCTATAAGAATATGTTAAAATCTGAAGTCAAATTTTAAACCTTCTCCAACATCAGGTAATGGATCCTATATAGAAATCTCACGTGTAATGACTGAAAAGAAAATTTTCCAAAGTGTACACCTCAGAGAACAGCAAAAATATTTACACAATACCAAAAAAAAGTTTTTAAGTGTATATCAAATAATTTATCTGTATATTATATGTATGTACAAGTATTAGTGATGGAAAATTCTGTAGACAATGTAGCAATAGCTTTAAATGTTCATTAAGGTTCATTAAGTTGATATGGTATAAAGAAATTTTACAGTTATGGAGTATAGTGCAGATAGCTTATCTGATAAAAGACATGTATTCTTTATAAATTCAAGCTTAATAAATAACCTTGTTCTTGAAGCCTGGAGAAAACAATTCTTACATCTTGTATGACATACCATCATGTCCGAAGAAAAGGGTCATTCTTGAAGTATTTTAATCTGTTGTTTCCAGTGACTTTACTGTGAATATTGGAATATATTCTCCTGATCATAAATTTTTTTTTACTAAGTATAAGTCAATGTTTTCTATTGTGTAACACTTTTGTGTATTGAAGGACAGTTTATTCTGCTTCCCACATTAAGTTATTTCACTTAAGGCTATAGGTAATGGTAATATACTATTGGGTAGATAGGAGTAAGACCACTATTAATCCCTTTCCCCAGTGTTGAAAAATTTCTAATTATTTAGAGAACTTTTACTATAATTTATATTTTTATTTATTCATCATTGTGTAGTTAGTGAGAGATTAATAGTCCATAGACAGATGTTAGGAACATTGTGGTAAGCCCCAGATTTCTGATTTTCATATTACTTCTAAAATTTTACTATACATTGTTTTTCACAGGACACCACTTTGGGCCCACAAAATTTGAAAAATAAATAAATAAATAAATAAATAAATAAATAAATAAATAAATCCCTCAAACCAGACTTTGGTTGTGATTTATATAGACTAAAATATATATTTCTATAATTTTTGGGGGTTTTTTTAGTTATACATGACAGTAGAAATCATTTTTATATATTTATACAAGTGTGAAATGTATCTTCTAATTAGGAACACATTCTTATGAATGTACATAATGGTGGGATTCACTATGGTGAATTCATGCAAGTACATATGAAAATTATAAAATATACATATTTTAGTGGTAGGTATTGAAACTGAGAATGCTCTACCACTGAGTTACAGACACAAGCTTTTTTATTTTGCAACAGATTCTTGCTAAGTTGCCAAGACTGACCACAAAGTTGCTCAGCCTCCTGTGTCACTGGGATTACAGGCATGCACCAAAATGCCTTGTGAAATATACAAATATTACAATCTAATGATAAAATTCAGGGCTAATTTAACTATGTCTGTAATTAATGTCATGCATGTATATCTGTGTGTGTTATCTGTTTGCATGCATGTATGTGCATATATGTATTGTGAAGAAAAGAGAATTATTGAACCGAAATATTTTTAAATTGCTAATAATATACAAGAAAACTAAGTATTATTCATGAGTTTATATGAATGGTTTTATGACATTATGTATGCAGATATTGATACAATTCTACAATGATAATATTGATACATTTTACGTTAGTAGTGTATTATTTCCTTCTGAATGGGAAAACATTAATTTTTCTTTAAATTTAATATGTGATATCACAAAATTTAATAAATTCACTAAATCAATTCATTCAGGTGAAAATTAGGTAGACCATTTCTCATGAAATTGTCTTGACATTTGTATGGAGGGAAAAGTTGTGAAAAAAAATTGCTAGGGATACAATAGAATTTCCATAATTATGAGTAAAATATTCTTATTAAAATGAGGTTAATGTTTCTTATAAGAGAATGAACCATCAAAGGAGAGAAATTATTTTAATTCTACATATGGTGCAAGGACACTTTTTCCAGATCTATATGAATTACTCATCTGAATTTAGGAAGTATGTTTTATTTCATAATTGTCTCATTTCTCACTGACTTCAGATTTGTCTTCAGTTATGTAGGCATCACAGCAATTATCCTTCATGGGTTATGTTATGGTTCTTAAATTCTTAATTTTCTATATATTTCATGTCATACAGGAATTTTTTATATCTGGTGAATTGTGTGGAATTTAATGTGAAGATAAATGGTGTTTTGGTAATATGGGGGTTGTGCTGTAGTTTATATTCTGCATAATTAAAATATTTTTATTATATGGTACAGTGTGAATTCACAAAATATGTATATATTATGAATTAATATCCATCAGTTCAGATATCATTTCTTGTGAGAACATTCAGAATACTTTTTTCTATCTACTGTGGGGGGTGTTCCATGTCCCACATGAATGGGGCAAAGAGTTTCTGTCAGAGGACAATGGTGCTGGTGGACAATTACTAATAAACTTACCTAATCAATAAATACAAGAGCCAGTACTCTTTTCAAGTGGGAAGGGGTGTGACAGATTTGATCATACCAGATCTGGCATCCAACAAGATGGAGGACCCCACCTACCCCTTTATTTATAGTCACATAGATAAGGGGGGCTGGGTGGACCAGGAGGGGCTTCTGTGAGGAACAGGATGGGGTGGAGTTAGGGAAGCCATTTGTTTAGAGAATTAGCATTTCCTCAGGGGTGAGCCAAACTCAGGACTTTGCTCACACTAAAAAGGTGTTCTACCTCTGAACTATATTCCCAGGCCTCCTTTAGTTTTCAAGAAAAATGTTTTTAGACAAAACATTCTTGACTGAGATGTTTTCAGCATTGTGAATGTGTTAAACAGATGGTCTCTGGCCACTTGTCTCTTCTGATAAGGAATAAGCTGTGACATTTTAGGAAAGAATGACATGACGAGTTATTTCCCTTTTTCTACTTTCAAGATTTTCTTGGTTTTTCACAGTTTGATCATCATGTGTCTAAACACTTTTAAGCTTATCATATTTGAATTTGTTGATCTTGAATATGGAAAGACATGTTTAATCAAATTTGGGGGATTTTCTGATGTTTCTTCAAATATTCTTTCTGTTCCTTTTTCTCTCAGATTCTGGACCTCTACAATTATGTTTGTGTTGTTACACTTGATAGTACTCTATATACAACTGAAGCGTTTTTCATTTCCTTGTTTTTCTTTGTGATCCAAGACAGTACTCTAATTCTATTTTTTCCTGCTTGAATCTGTATTTGAAACTCTTATGGATTTTTATTTTAGTTGTTTTACTTTTAAACTTCAGTATTTCTATTAGATATGAATATGTTATATTTCTCATTAAGGTTCAGGAATATCCAGTAAGTTAGATAAGAATTTTATTTTGAAACTGAGTCAGAAAGATTAAGTAAAATACTTTGGTAACATAAAAAGTAAGTGGGAGAGAAGGAAGAGATTTAATACCAAATATGCCAGACTCTGCCCATATTTTGACCACCCAATCTAACCTCTCTGAGACCAAGTCTCATCAAAAATAAAATGAGTCTAATACTTTTTATCTTCATGTTGTTAAAAAATGTTAAATGGGGGAGAGGCTGAGGGGGAAGGAAAGATAGTGATCAGAGACAGACATCATTACCCTATGGAAATGTCTGATTACATAAATGGCATTAATCTACATCATGAACAATAATATAAATGAAAAGTTGTACCCCATTTGTGTGCAAAGAATCAAAATGCAGTCTGTAAAAATTAAAAAATGCTAAAAAACAAAAAATGTCAAATAAACTATAAGGTATATCTCAAAGTGCATAGCAAATGGCATGGATTAAATAAATGTCACTTGTACACTTTCATTCCTTCCTCTATACTGTTTGTGAGGTCAGTTCAGAGACATGAGGATTATAGAAATGGGCAAACACTGTCCTTTGCCTTGAAGAATCAAATAATGCATTTTAGGAGACAAAATGAAAATAAAAATAAGACAATAATATAAAACAGTAGAGAACTAGCAGTAATTTGTGTGGCAGTCTTCTTAGTGTACTAGAAAAAGATGTCAAGTGATGGGGTGGGAGAAGGATTTGAGAAAAAAGTACAATTAGAACAGCCAACTTACCAGCAAAGATTAGCAGAACACTTAGAAACAAAGACAATAATGTAAAAAGGAAAATAACATGCTTACAGTGAATGATGAGAGAAATCTGATTTCAGCAAAAGTGCTTGTTTTTCTACATCAAAGTACTTTTATGTAAACATTATTTTCATTAACTTTTTCAAACAATGATAAATTTTTTAAAAAAATTGTTTTCATACATGTATATAGGGTAATAATGTCTGTTTCACAATCTACTTTCCCACCCACCTCATCCTTCTCTTCACTCCCCTCTGTGCAATCCAAAGTTTCTTCATTCTTCATTCTTTCCTACCTACCCACTACTATGGATCAGCATCCACTTATGCAGCCCTTGGTTTTGGGGGTTTGGCTTATTTCACATAGCATGATACTCTCCAGTTCCATCAATTTGCCTGCAAATGCCATAATTTCATTCTTCTTTAAGGCTGAGTAATATTCCATTGTGTATATGTACCACATTTTCTTTATCCATTCATCTGTTGAAGGGTGTCTAGTTTGGTTCCATAGTTTTGATATTTTAAATTGGGCTGCTATAAACATTGATGTGGCTGCATCACTGTGGTAGGCTAAGTTTAAGTTCTTTTGGTATAAACCAAGGAGTGGAACAGCTGGTCAAATGGTGGTTTCATTCCTAGGTTTCTGAGTAATCTCCATATTGCTTTCCAAAGTGGTTTCACTAATCTACAGTCCCACCAACAATATATGAGTGTACCTTTCCCCCCCACATCCTCACCAACACTTATTATTGCTTGTATTCTTGATAATTTCCATTCTGACTAGAGTGAGATGAAATCTTAGAGTAGCTTTGATCTGCGTTTCTCTAATTGCAAGAGATGGTAGGCATTTTTTTTTCATATGTTTGTTGATGACTGCATTTCTTCTTCTGTGAAGTGCCCAGTTCCTTAGCCCATTTATTGATTGGACTTTAGTCCAATTGATTTGGTTTTTTTAGTGTTAAATTTTTTAATTCTTTAAATATCTTGGAGATTAGTGCTCTATCTGAGGTGCATATGGTAAAGATTTTTTTTCTCATTCTGTAGGCTCTCTCTTCAAATTATCGATTGGCTCCTTTGCTGAGAAGAACCTTTTTAGTTTGAATCCATTCCATTTATTGATTCTTAAATTCTTGTGCTTTAGGAAGTCAGGTCCTAAGCATGCATGATGGAGATTTTGGCCTACTTTTTCTCCTATTAGGCACAGGATCTCTGTTCTAGTGCCTAAGTCTTTGATCCACTTTGAGGTGAGTTTTGTGCAGGGTGAGAGATAGAGGTTTAGTTTCATTTTGTTACATATGGATTTCCAGTTTTCCCAGCACTGTTTGTTGAATAGGCTATCTTTTCTCCAATATATGTTTTTGGCACCTTTCTCTAGTATGACATAACTGTATTTATGTGGGTTTTTCTCTATGTTTTCTATTCTGTACCATTGGTCTACCTGTCTGTCTATTTTGGTGCCAATACTACACCATTTTTGTTACTATTGCTCTGTTGTATAGTTTAAGGTCTGGTATTGTGATGGCTCCTGCTTCTCTCTTCTTGTTAAGGATTGCTTTGGCTATTTTGGGTCTCTTATTTTTACAAATGAATTCCATGAATTCCTTTTTCTAATTCTATGAAGAATGTCATTGGGATTTTAATTGGAATTGCATTAAATTTGTATAATACCTTTGGTAGTATGGCCATTTTGACAATATTAATTCTGCCTATCCAAGATCATGGGAAACTTTTCCATCTTCTAAGGTCTTCTTTAATTTCTTTCTTTAGTGTGCTATAGCTTTAACTGTAGAGGTCCTTCACCTCTTTTGTTAGGTTGATTCCCAAGTTTTTCTTTCTTTTTTTTAGGTTATTTTGAATGGGGTAGTTTTCTTAATTCCTCTTGCAATGGATTTGTCACTTATGTATAGGAATGCATTAGATTTAAGAGTACTGATTTTATATCCTGCTACTTGGCTGAATTTCATAATTCTATAAATTTTTTGGTGGAGTTTTTGGATGTTCTAAATATAGAATCATGGCACTGGCAAATAGTGATAGTTTGAGTTTTTCTTTTCCTATTCATATCCCTTTAATTTCTTTCATCTGTTTGAATACTCTGGCTAGAGTTTCAAGCATGATGTTGAATAGAAGTAGTGAAAGAGGACATCCCTGTCTTGTTCCAGTTTTTAGGGGGAATGCTTTCAGTTTTTCTCTATTTAGAATGGTATTGGCCATGGGCTTAGAATATGCAACTTTTGCAATATTGAGGTATTTCCTACTATCCCTAGTTTTTGTAGAGTTTTGAACATGAAGATGTGCTATATTTTGTCAAATGCTTTCTCTGTATCTATTGAAATAATCATGTTTCTTGTCTTTAAGTCTATTAATGTGATGTACTATGTTTATTGATATCCATATCTTGAACTAACCTTGTATTCCAGGGATGAATCCCACTTGATCATTGTGCATTATCATTTTAATATATTTTTGTATGCAATTTGCCAGAATTGGATTGAGAATTTTTGCATCTATATTTATGAAAGATATTGGTCTAAAGTTTTCTTTCCTTGATATCTGATTTGTCTTTTTGTCTGATTTGGGTATCAGGAAGATACTAGCCTCATAGAATGAGTTTGGAAGGGTCTCTCCTTTTCTATTTCAAGGAATAAATTGAGGAGTATTGATGTTAATTCTTCTTTGAAGGTCTTGTAGAACTTAGCTGAGAATCTGTCTGGTCCTGGACCTTTCTTGGTTGGTAGACTTTTGATGGTGACTTCTATTACTTTGCTTGAAATTTATCTATTTAAATTGTATATGTCCTCCTGCATAAGTTTGTGTAGATCATATGTCTCTAGAAATTTGTTGATGTCTTCAAGTTTTTCTATTTTATTTGAGGATAAATTTTCAAAATAGTTTCTAATTATCTTCTATATTTCAGTAGTATCTGTCATGATACTTTTTTTATCATGAATATTAATAATTTGAGTTTTCTCTTTCTCTTTGTTAGTGTGGCTAAGGGATTATCAATTTTATTTATTTTTTCAAAGAAACAACTTTTTGTTTTGTCAATTTTTTGAATTGTTTCTTTTGTTTCATTTTCATTGATTTCAGCTCTGACTTTAATTATGTCCTGTCTTCTACTGCTTTTGGTATTGATTTGTTCTTCTTTTTCTAGGAGTTTGAGATGTAATGTTAGGTCATTTATTTTTGACTCTTTATTCTTTTAATGTATGAGCTCAGTGCAATGAACTTTTCTCTTAGCAGTGCCTTCATAGCACACCAGAGATTTTGATATGTTGTATTGGTGTTCTCATTTACCTCTAAGTATTTTTTTTTATTTTCTCCTTGATTTCTTCTTTTATCTGTTCATCATTCAATAGCATGCTATTTAGTCTCCAGGTGTTAGAGTAGCTTCTATTATTTATTTTATCATTGATTTCTACTTTCATTCCATTATGATCTGATGCAATGCAGGGTAGGATTTCTATTTTTTTGTATTTGCTGAGAGTTGCTTTGTGGCATAAGATATGGTCTATTTTAGAGAAGGATCCATGTGCTGCTGAGAAGAAAGTGTATTCACATTGTGATGGATGAAATACTTTACATATATCTATTAAGTCTAAATCATTTGTTTTATCATTTAATTCTATAGTTTATCAAAGTACTTTTACAAAAATGTTTCCTTGTTTCAGTCAAATTTTCCAAAGAAACAAAGAAAAAATGAGCCAATTACTAAATAACAAGAGTGTTAGTCATCATTAAACTACCTATCTTTCTGGGAGAGGGGACCTATAGCCAAGTCTCACCCACATAGGAAAAAATAACTCAGATGCTAGGGTTTGCTTTAAGAATTTCACACTTGTCATAATGGGTCTGGTGATGTCAACTACATTTGCCTAGATTGTGTTTTCAGTATCAGTTGCTAAAAATGAGAAACATAATCATTTCTATGTCCAATGTTTCTTTTGATTCAAAACACACAGTGATGGATAGAGTTAGAGAATATCATGCTAAGCAAAATAAGCCAATCCCCAACAAAACAAAGGCCAAATGTTTTCTCTGATATACAGACACTAATTCACAATAAGCGGGCAGGGGGATGCTAGGAAAGAATAGAGTTACTTTAGAGTAGGAGAGGGAAGTGAAGGGAGGGGAAGGGGTGTGGAGATAGGAGGGATAGTAGAGTGAAACAGACATTACCATCTTATGTACATATAAACTGCATAACCAATGTGATTCTACAACATGTACAATTAGAAAAATGAGAAATTATACTCCATTTAAGTATGACACATCAAAGTGCATAAATGCATTCTACTGCCATGTGTGACTAATTAGAGCAAATGAAAAAATTTAAAAATAAATTCTCACAGTGGGGTGCAATACGATGGCCCCATAGAGAAGGCTGGGCAAGCCCCACAGAGCCACTCAGAAAAATGGGGAGGAGGAGGCATCCAGGAGGCCAGAGGCCCCTGCCACCTAGGACGTGTGCTCACCAGGTCTACAAGGAGCCCTGTAGATGGTGGAGTGGTGAACCCGAGAGCCTTATCAGTGCTAGCAAAATGGCAGAATTCATAGAGCATCAAAGTTGTTCTGCAAACTGTGGCACTTAATTATATCTAAGGAAAATATGAAACTCCCTCAGCTGCCAGAAGGACAGTGTTACAGCAATTGATTTAAAGAAATCCACAGCCCTACCACATTCAGTTTAAGCAGTCATCATTTTCCACCATAGTAAATTTTCTAGATAAGTCTTGTAGACTTCAAAGTACTGGAAAGGAAGCTCCCATTCAAAGGCATTTTACCTTAAGATACTGAAAATGGAGCTCCAGTCTTCAAGCACCATTTTACTGCGTCTCCTGGAGAGAGCTCCCGCCTGCGGCAGCCAGAGTCCCCAGTCCCAGCACAGATCTTAGGCCCTTCAGTGCCATTTTACAGTGTCCCTGGGAGAAAGCAACCACCTGCAGCTGCCTGAGCCCCCAGCATGGAGCTCAGGCCTGCCTGGGCTATCGAGCCCAGTGTCTCCATCACTGAGCACAGTTCTGCACCCCCAACCCAAATTGGCCTAGCGCCCAGGCCCACACCCTGGCCCAGTGTCTAGTGCCTGTGCTGCATCTGATCATTTATCAACACCAGGCTGCCTCTGCCCAGAAGCATTGATCATTCCCAACCTGGAGGTAGTGGGACAGCAGCCTTCTTCAGTCACCACTTGATCAAGCACCTCTCAAACATCAGGCCATTGAAAAATAAGAGGTTTGAACTGTACAGTATATTTTTATCACAGAATGTTTTTAAATTAATTGTAATACTATGATTATTCCTAATATACCCACTATATTCCTACCTTTTATTTTATTAATATGCTTATCACTCTATCTCCCTCTTATTTATCTGTTTCCTTGGAGAATCTCTTTTTTCTCAAGCTAACAACCTATTTCTTTTAATTCCACTTCCACTATTCATATGACATAGTATATCTATAGACTCACTTCTTATCTCATTAGTGTTTTGTCCTATACCCCTCCTCATTCTCCCTGCTCAACATTAGGAATTGCAGTCCTTACTGCAAACTTACTGGTTATGCTATAGATAATAATTTGAACTCATCTCTGTTTATTAAGACAACACTGTTAATATCTTAATAGGGACTATTTGGATTAAGGATGCATATTGTTTATATGGTGTGCTGCCAATATTGATCTCTCAATTCAAGGGGAGGTATTGAAAATAGGCAGGAAACCTATAAGTCTTTAAGGGGAAACTGCAATACCTAGGATTTACACTACTAGAGGAGAAGAAACACTAGCAACATGAGAAAACATGGGAAGAAAAGATCCCTAACAAACTCAGATACTATACCAAAAGAACCCAAAGACAACATGGCAGAAGCATTGTCAGAAAGAGAGTTGTACATAATTAAAATGATCCGAGAAGTGAATAAGGAGTCAAGAGAGCAAATGCAGGCAATGCTAAAAGAGCAACTGCAGAAAGCAAAAGATCATTTCAATAAAGAGATAGATATTCTGAAAAAAAAAAAAAATTCTTGAAATGAAGGTTACAATAAACCAAATTAAAAACTCAATAGAAAGCTTAACCAGCAGGCTAAATCACTTGGAAGACAGAACCTCAGACAATGAAGACAAAATATTTAATCTTGAAAACAAACAACCAGACAGAGAAGATGGTAAGAAATCATGAACAGAAACTCCAAGAGTTATGGGACATCATGAAAAGAACAAAGTTAACCATTATTGGGATTGAGGAAGGCACAGAGACACAAACCAAAGGAATGAATAATCTGTTCAATGAAATAATATCAGAAAATTTCCCAAATCTGATGAAGGAAATGGAAAATCAAATTCAAGAGGCTTACAGGACACCAAATGCACAAAATCACAACAGATCCACATCCAGGCACATTATAATGAAAATACCTAACATACAAAACAAAGACAGATTTTTAAAGGCTGCAAGAGAAAAACATCAGATTACATATAGGGTGAAACCAATATGAATATCAGCAGAATTCCCAGCCCAGACCCTAAAAGCAAGAAGGGCCTGGAACAACATATTCCAAGCATTGAAAGAAAATGGATGCCAACCAAGAATATTATACCCAGCAAAACTTACCTACAGATTTGAAGATGAAATAAAATTATTCCATGATAAACACAAGCTAAAAGAATTCAAATAGAAAGCCTGCCCTACAGAAAATATTCGGCAAAATAGTCCAAGAGGAAGAAATGAGAAAAAAACAAAGTAAGTCAGCAAAGGGAGGAATTACCCTAAAGGAACAGCCAATTAAAGGAAAAACCAAGTAAGATTAAAATCCAAAAATAAGTCAAAATGACTGGGAATACAAGTCATATCTCAATAATAACCCTAAATGTAAATGGCCTAACCTCATCAATCAAAAGACATAGACTGGCAGATTGGATTAAAAAGAAAGACCCAACAATATTGCTGCCTTCAATAGACTCATCTCATAGAAAAACATGCCCACAGACTAAAGATGAAAGGTTGGGAAAAAACATACCATGCACATGGTCTTAATAAAAAAGAAGGAATTTCCATCCTCATTTCATATAAAGCAGACTTCAAGCCAAAGTTAGAAAGGATAAAGAAGTACATTTCATACTGCTTAAGGGAACCATAAATCTAGAAGACATAATGATCATAAAGATGTATGCCCAAAAAAATGGCCCATCCATGTACATCAAACAAATCCTTCTCAATTACAGGAATTAAATAGACCACAGCACAATAATTCTGGGTGACTTTAACACACCACTGTCACCACTGGACAGATCTACCAAACAAAAACTAAATAAAGAAACCATAGAACTCAATAACACAATCAATAACTTAGACTTAACAGACATATATAGAATATTCCATCCATCAATGAGTGAATACACTTTCTTCTCAGCAGCACATGGATCCTTCTCTAAAATAGACCATATGTTGTGCCACAAAGCAGCCCTTAGTAAATGCAAAAAAGTAGAGATACTACCTTGTATTCTATCGGATCATAATGGAATGAAATTAGAAATCAATGACAAAAGAAAAAACAGAAACTACTCCAACACCTGGAGACTAAATAATATACTATTGAATGAAGCATGGATAACAGAAAACATCAGGGAGGAGAAAAAAAATTATTAGAGGTAAATGAGAATGATGATACAACATATCAAAATCTCTGGGACACTATGAAAGCAGTACTCAGCAGAAAATTCATTGCATTGAGTGCATTCAAGAAAAGAATAAAAAGTCAACAACTCAATGACCTAACCTTACATCTCAAAGTTCTAGAAAAAGAAAAACAGAATGACACCAAAAGTAGTAGAAGATAGGAAATAATTAAATTCAGAGCAGAAATCAATGAAATTAAAACAAAAGAACCATTCAAAAAATTGACAAAACAAAAGTTGGTTCTTTGAAAAAGTAAACAAACTTGATAAACCCTTAGCCACACTAACAAAGAGAAGGAGAGAGAAAATCCAAATGACTAAAATTCATGATGGAAATGGAAATATTACAACAGACACAATTGAAATGTAAAACATAATTAGAAGCTATATTGAAAATTGATACTCCAACAAAATAGAAAACCTGGAAGACATCAGCAGGTTCCTAGAGGCATATGAGCCACTCAAACTGAATCTGGAGGACATACACAACTTAAATAGATCAATTTCAAGCAATGAAAAAGAAGGCATCAAAATTCTACCAATAAAGAAAAGTCCAGGACCAAATGGATTCACAGCCGAGTTCTACAGGACATTCAAAGAAGAACTTATACCAATACTCTTGAAAGTATTTCATGAAATAGAAAAGGAGGGAACCTTTCCAAACTCATTCTATGAGGCTAATATCACCCTGATACCAAAACCAGAGAAGGATATATCGAGGAAAGAAAATTTCAGACCAATATCCCTAATGAACTTAGATGCAAAAATTCTTAACAAAATTTTATCAAATTGCATACAAAAGCATTAAAAAGATAGTGCACCATGATCAAGTGGGTTTCATCCCAGGGATGCAAGGGTTGTTCAACATCCAGATATCAATAAATGTAATTCACCACATCAACAGACTTAAAGTCAAGAACCACATGATTATTTCAATGGATGCACAGGAAGCATTTGATAAAATACAGCACCCCTTCATGCTCAAAACGCTAGAAAAAATACAGATAGCATGAATGTTCCTTAACATTATAAAGGCTATCTATGCTGAGCCCACAGCTAACATCATTTTAAATGAGGAAAAATTGAAAGCATTCCCCTTGAGAACTGGAACAAGGTAGGGATGCCTTCTTTCTCCACTTCTGTTCAACATTGTCCTTGAAACT
>JAJEJO010005319.1:110224-186998 GCA_020662805.1 Glaucomys volans | reverse complement strand
CCCATGTTCTTGGATAAATATAGTCAAAATGGCCATACTACCAAAAGCGCTATACAAATTGAATGCAATCCAAATTAAAATTCCAATAATGGACCTCATAGAAATAGAGCAAGCAGTCATGAAATTCATTTGAGGAATAAGTGACCCAGAATAGCTAAAGCAATTCTTAGCAAGAAGAGTGAAGCAGGGGGTATCACAATACCAGACCTTCAACTACACTACAAAGCAATAGTAACAAAAACAGCATGGTTTTGGCACCAAAATAGACAGGTAGGTCAATGGTACAGAATAGAGGACACAGAGACAAACCCACATAAATACAGGTATCTCATACTTGACAAAGGAGCCAAAATCATACAATGGAGAAAAGATAACCTCTTCAACAAATGGTGCTGGGAAAACTGGAAATCCATATGCAGCAAAATGAAACTAAACCCATATCTCTCACCCTGTACAAAACTCAACTCAAAATGGATCAAGGACCTAGGAATTAGACCAGAGACCCTGAACATAATAGAAGAGAAAATAGGTCCAAATCTCAATCATGTTGACCTAGGACCAGTTTTCCCTAACATGACTCCCAAAGTGCAATAAATAAAAGCAGGAATCAATGATTGGGATAGAGTCAAACTAAAAAGCTTTTTTATCAGCAAAGGAAACAATCAGCAATGTGAAGAGAGAACCTTCAGAGTGGGAGAAAATCTTTGCCACACTTCAGATAGAGCACTAATTTCCAGAACCTACAAAGTGCTCAAAACTCTTTACACCAAGAATACTAATAACCCAATCAATAAATGGGCCAAGGAAATGAAGAGACACTTTGCAGAAGAAGATCTACAAGCAATCAACAGATATATGAAAAAGTGTTCAACATCCCTAGTTGTACAAGATATGCAAATCAAAACCACCTTAAGATTTCATGTTACCCCAATTAGAATGTCTTTCATTAAGAAAACAGGCAACAACAGGTGTTGGCGAGGATGTGGGGGAAAGGGTACACTCATCCATTGCTGGTGGGAGTGCAAGTTGGTGCAACCACTCTGGAAAGCAGTGTGGAGATTCCTTAGAAAACTTGGAATGGATCCACCATTTGACCCTGCTATCCCACTCCTTGGCCTATACCCAAAGAACTTAAAATCAGATTACTACAGTGATGCAGCCACATCAATGTTCATAGCTGCTCAATTCACAATAGCTAGATTGTGGAACCAACCTAGATGCCCTTCAATAGATAAATGGCTAAAGAAACTGTGGTATATATACACAATGGAATATTAGCCATAAAGAAGCATAAAATTATGGCATTTTCAGGTAAATGGATGATTTTGGAGACTGTCATGCTAAGTGAGATTAGCCAGTCCCAAAAATCCAAAGGCCGAATGATCTCTCTGATAAGTGAATGATGATGCATAATGCAGGGGGAAAGGGAGGCAAGAATGGAGGAAGGATAGATAGCATAGAGGGAAGGGAGGGGTAGGATTGGGGTGGGGGGCAAGAATAATAACAGAAGGAGACAGACATCATTGCCCTGTGTACTTGTATAAATGCACAGATGGTGTGACTCTACTTTGTGTAAAACCAGAGAAACAATAGCTGTACTCCATTTGTGTTCAATGGATCAAAATTAAATGAATAAAAAAAAGATACTGAAAATGATACTAATTTTTGTCCATTTGAAATATATAAATTGTTCTGTAACAAATCATCCTGTGGAGTGTAATGACTGTCCTTGTAGTTGAACTTCTGGAATCGAGAAAGTCTATTTACATTGATTCCCATCATGACCAGTGGGGCACATCTAACCCAACTGTAAAAAGACACACAATCACCTTTCTGCTAATTACTTAGCAGGTCTGGGGGCTCTGCCTTCTCCCCATCCCCTGCCTCCTCCCACCATGGGACAGCCCTCCAGTAAGAGGCTTCCTAGAGTAAAGGTTTCAGGTTGCATCCTAAGGACTACTGCTAGGTGTGGGGATGCTGTGCTTGCATTCCGGTTAATTTTTAAGTCTTAAATAATGCCCCTTCCAAGCCATCATTCTGCCCCACTCTCCTTCACTCCCATTCTTGGCTGAAGCATAGATTGTAACCCTCTGCCATCTTTGAAATTGGCCTTCATGAGAAATTCAGGTCTTTCTCCCCTCCCCTCTCCCCACCTGATTGAGGGGTGTTTCTTTTTCCCTCCTCTTCAACTCTCTTGTCCACTGCCACCACCCAGTACTTTCACCACCCTTCCTTGCCTTGTCCAGAATCCATCAGGTTAGGTTGGAAATTCTCTGACATCCCTCTTTTACTTTTGGAACCATGTTCATTCACTTTCCAACCTGGGAAACGAGTTTTGGGTCCTGGGCCCTGCTACTCTGCTGTCACCCTCAGCCAATGTGTCTTTGGCCCAGGTCTTCATAAGGTAAACAGGACACTCACCAGGGTTACATAGACCTGCCAGCCCACATACTTCCTGCTGGTTAGACCTGAAGAAAGGCCACATGGAGACATTTGTAATCACACAGGGTCCCTCTGAATTGTTTCCTTTTCCTGTAATAACTTTGCTTTCAAACACTGAAGAAGGGATGAACAGGGCTCTCGTTGCGTGGCCCCTGCCATCCATGTGGGTCTAGTGTGGAATCTGACAACCAAAACCAGAGAAACCTGGAACCAGTGCAGATGCTTGTTTCAGTGCTGCTGCTTCCCAGGAGCTCAACAGGAACTGAGGAGGACCCCAGTGTGTACAGCAGATCCCAGAATCATTAGGAGGCCTGGCCTCCTGGCACGTTGTTGCATCTTCCTACTTCCTGTTCAAGACCACTAAATACTGAAATGTGGATGCATACCAGAATAAAGCCAACTCATGGTGTTCTGAAGGTTTGTTTTTTTGTTTGTTTGTTTGTTTTAAGTATTTGTGTTAAACCACATTTTGAAGCAGCAGCTGTCAACTCTGAAAAGCAATTGATGTTCCCATTAATCTATTTCTGTGGGAAAACTTAGGTCTAAAGATTTAATATCCTTTAAGTAAAGTTTAACATACCACTATTTCATAAGCAGCTTTTTTATTGTCAGATGATTCCCTGATTTTATATAATAAAAAGTGTGCATTATTAAAAAAAAACCACTATGAAAAACAAATACTAATATGTCCACTAAGCCTTGGAGCTTGGACAAAAGTTCTATTCTCTATTATTTGTTCAATCAGAAAACATGACTTTATGTCAAAAAAATGGGATACATAATTTATTCAATCATTCAGCAGAGATTCTATAAAATATAAAACATTACAGCTGGAAATAAATGTAAAGATTAATTTGAATTTATTTTACCAATGATGACACATAAAATATTCATTTCAAGGTCAAAAGGACCCTTCAGTAGAGAAAATTTCATTAGACCAACATTCTCCAGACACTTAAGAGGAGTCTCAGAGGATCCCTGGTATGAGTAGGAATGAAAATGAGAGAAAAGTGAAAAATTATAAAACTACATTTAGAGTGAAAATAGCTTTTTGATAGTGATCCAAAAACCTAGAACTTTATGCCAATATCATCTCATACACTAACACAAAATCGTCTCACACACTGTCTCTTCTCCCATGTCCCAAATGCACCATGTGATTAAACAGATAATTACCCCGAATATCAATAGCAATAAACTATGTGGACAGTAGATGATTTGGTATTTTTACTCTTCTTTTTGTTTACTTTGCTTTGTGTTTAAAATTAGATGCTAGGCAAAATTATAGGTCAAGAAAATATTGGGGAAATAACAAGGTGAGTTTGGGTCCTGGACATGAAAAAAGTAGTAATAAACAGGAGAGTTGGAAGCAAATTTTCTGTTTTTGAAGTAGAGACCAAAGGATGAGTGAAAGTCAGAAGAAAAAGAAAATTAGTATTAACAAGTGGTTCACAACCACTGGTTCACCTCCCTGATTGTTGGCATGAGAATCACCTGGAAAACTTATTTGAAAATCTTAGATCACAACACTGATATGATTAAACAGATCCAAGAGTTACAGCTTAGGAATGGAGAAGTTACTTACCCATAAATCTCTGGATTGGATCCCCAGCATTAAAAAATAAATATAAGGTAAAAACTGGGAGTCCCCAGTTTTTAGATCTGCTTGGATTTTTGATGCATAGAAAGACCTGAAAACTACTAGCATAAATAATAGTTAAAGTGCCTTTCAATTCTAAAGAACTCTGAAGGCCTGGCATGCTATACTTAATCTAGGGGTTCAAAGAGTCATGAAATTGAGGCCTAGCTATAATTATTTAACCTTCTAAAACCCCAATATTATCATGTAACTCTTTGGTGGTATAAAAAAAAGTCTTGAAATCATTCTCTGCTTAATATTAAAGGATGTTTACAACTTAGGTTCACCCTACCTTTCTGAACTCATCATTTGCCAACTCCACTCCATGCAGAATGCAGTAGATAAGCCTCAAGATAGGCGAGAACTTAGCCAAAGTCTAGTCTGTCTTTCACCTTACTGAACATATCTGCATATGAGGTGTTGACCATCAAATAACTAAAATGCCTTAATTATTTTGACAAAAGTAAACTTCTACCACAAATACTGCCCACAATTTAATCTAAACATTTAAAATTTCCCAAATTAGGTAAATACAAGTCCTGAGACAAGTCAAAAGACTTTGTATAAAGTCCTAATTCTTCTGATGTGATCTCAAGTAGATCACCTTCCATGTCTGGGTCTAAATTATAAGATAAGCATGACTTGAGATGACAGGATAAAAGCAGACTTTGAAAATGAAAGAAATAAAGGGCCCCCCAACAAGAAGGAAGAAGAAAGGAAAAGAACATTTATTAAGTAGTTATTATGTATCAAATGCTATGCCAGGCACTGACACATAAATTATTTGACTTCATCTTCATAGTCAGTCCAGGTGGAGATAGGAATCAATTCAGCACAAAGTCATTAGAGATCATTGAAATTAGATATATTGTCAAGGCCTCATAACTCAAATGGAACCCAAGTTGTTTTCCTTTTCTATTTTTTTTTTTTTTTTTTTTTACATTTTTAAATTTTATTTCAAAGTTCAGCTCTTTTCCTACTGGATGATATCTCTCAAAATAACTGAACCAATCAGCCAGGATTGGCGGCGCATGCCTGTAATCCCAGCAGCTGGGAGGCTGAGGTACAAGGATCCAGAGTTCAAAGCCAGCCTCAGCAGAAGGGAGGCACTAAGCAATTCAGTGAGACCCTGTCTCTAAATAAAATACAAAATAGTGCTGGGGATTTGGCTCAATGATGGAGTCATGGCAGTGTTTAGGAAGCACTATCATTAAAAGTTACCATCCAATCTATGAGCAGTCAAAATATTTCTGAGGAAAGATTAGAGCAAAATTGTCTTCTAGCACCATGCTCCTCAAATTGAGGACATGAGTCAAAAAGTGCACACTATCATTTGAATATCTTGGAGGTTTCATTCCAAGAGATGGTGGGACTTTTAAGATGTCCTTAAGATGTTCCCTCAGAAAGTGTTAAGGTATTTCTCTTCAGAGGGTTGTTATGACAGTTTTATCCTGTCCCCATTTCTCTTGCTTCCTAACAATATGATCACTTACTTCCACATAGGCCCCTATTATTGCCATGTACCATGATGTAATGCAGCCAAAAGGAACCTTACCAGAACTGAGCTGATAAATGAACTTCCATAACTGCAGACTAAATTAACCTCTTTTATTTATAATCATCCTATCTCATGTATGTACAGTGATTAAAATCTGATTAAGATAAACAAGAGAGTAAGTATCTCAACTTCCTGATTTCAGGTTCTTTGAATATATACCCAGTAATTGAATTTCTGTATCATATGGTATTTACATTTTTTAAAATTTTGTTTAATTTTTTTATTCACACAATTCATATAATCTTATATATACATAGGTTAATACTATCTGTCTCAGTCTAGTATTTTTCCTTCCCCATCCCCTCCCATCCCATTTTCCTCTATACCATCCATACTTCCTCCATTCTTTCTCCCCCCCATAAGCACCCCCCCTTTATATATTAGCATCCACTGATCAGAGAAAATATTTGGCCTTTGGTTTTTTGGGCTTGGCTTATTTAATTTAGCTTGATATTCTCCAATTCCACCCATTTACCAGCAAATGCCATAGTTTTATTCTTCTTTATGGTTGAGTAATATTCCATTGTGTATATATACCATAATTTTTTTTATCCATTCTTCAATTGAATGATATGTAGGTTGGTTCCACAATCTAGCTATTGTGAATTGAGCAGCTATGAACATAGATGTGGTTGCATCCCTATACTTTGCTGATTTTAAGACCTTTGGGTATAAACTGAGGAGTGGGATAGCTGGGTCAAATGGTGGGCTCATTCCAAGTTTTTTGAGGAATCTCCATACTGCTTTCCAGAGTGGCTGCACCAATTTGCAACTCCACCAGCAATGTATGAGTGTGCCTTTTTCCCCACATCCATGCCAACATTTATTATTGCTTGTATTCCTGATAATAACCATTTTAATTGGAGTTAGATGAAATCTTAGGGTGGTTTTAATTTGCATTTCTCTAATTACTAGAGATGATGAGCTCTTTTTCATACGTTTGTTAATCACCTGTATATCATCTTCTGTGAAGTGTCTGCCCAGTTCCTTAGCCCATTTATTGACTGGGTTCTTTGCATTTTGGGTGTAAAGTTTTGTAAGTTCTTTATAAATTTTGGAGATCAGTGCTGTGTCTGAAGTGTGTGTGGAAAAGATTTTTTCCCACTCTGTAGGTTCTCTTTCCACATTATTGTTTCTTTTGCTGAGAAAAAGCTTTTAACTTTAATTCCATCCCATTTGTTGATTCTTCCTTTTATTTCTTGCGCTCTGGTGGTCATGTTGAGGAACTCTGGTCCTAAGCCAATATGAAGAAGATTCGGGCCTACTATTTCTTCTATTTGGTGAAGAGTCTCAGGTCTATTTCCTAGATCCTTGATCCATTTTGAGTCGAGTTTTGTACAGGGTGAGAGATAGGGGTTTAATTTCATTGTATTTCCAGTTTTGCCAGCACCATTTGTTGGAGAGGCTATCTTTTCTCCACTGTATGTTTTTGGTACCTTTGTCTAATATAACTGTACTTATGTGGATTTGTCTCTGTGTCTTCTATTCTGTACCATTGGTCTATCTGCCTATTTTGGTGCCAATATCATGCTGTTTTTATAACTATTGCTCTGTAGTAGAGTTTAAGGTCTGGTATTGTGATACCTTCTGCATCATTCTTCCTGCCCAGGATTGTTGGCTATTCTGGGTCTTTTGTTCTTCCATATGAATTTCATGATTGCTTTTTCTATTTCTGTGAGGAATGTCATAGGATTTTTTATTGGAATTGTGTTAAATTTGTACAGCATCTTTGGAAGTATGGCCATTTTGATTATATTGATTCTGCCTATCCTAGAACATGGAAGATCTTTCCATCTTCTAAGCTCTTCCTCAATTTCCTTCTTTAATGTTCTGTAGTTTTTGTTGTAGAGGTTTTCACCTCTTTTGTTAGATTGATTCCCAAATATTTTACTTTATTTGAGGCTATTTTGAATGAAGTTGTTTTTCTTAATTCACTTTCAGATGATTCATCACTTATGTAGATAAATGCATTTTATATCCTGCTGTTTTGCTAAATTCATTAATTAGGTCTAAAAGTTTCCTGGTGGAGTTTTTTGGATCCTTTAATATAGGATCATATCACCAGCAAATAATGACAGTTTGAGTTCTTTTCCTATTCATATACCTTTCATTCCTGTGTTCTGTCCAATTGCTCTTGCTAGCATTTCCAGCACAATTTTGAATAGATGTGGCGACAGTGGGCATCCCTGCCTTGTTCCAGTTTTTAAAGGGAATGCTTTCAGTTTTTCTCCATTAAGAATGATGTTGGCAATGGGCTTATCAAAAATAGCCTTTACAATGTTCAGATATGTTCCTCCCATCCCTATTTTTTCTAGTGTTTTGAGCACGAAGGGGTGTTGTATTTTGTCAAATGCTTTCTCAGCATCTATCAAAATAATCATATGATTCTTAACCTTCAGTCTATTGATGTGATGAATTACATTTATTGATTTCTGGATGTTGAAACAACTTTGCAGCCCTGGGATAAAGCCCACTTGATCAGGGTGCACTATCTTCTTAATTTGTTTTTGTAAGCGATTTGCCAGAATTTTGTTGAGAATTTTAGCATCTATATTCATCAGAGATATTGGCCTAAAGTTTTCTTTTCTAGATGTGTATTTGTCTGGTTTTGGTATCAGGGTGATACTAGCTTCATAGAATGAATTTGTAAGGATTCCCTCCTTTTCTATTTCATGAAATACTTTCAGGACCATTGGTATAAGTTCTTCTTTGAAGGTCTTGTAGAACTTCAAAGTTGAGAATCCATCTGATCCCGGGATTTTCTTGGTTAGTGGGTTTTTGATGGCTTCTTCCATTTCATTGCTTGAAATTGATCTGTTTAAATTGTGTATGTCCTCCTGGTTCAGTTTGGGAGGATCATATGTCTCTAGGAATTTGTCGATGTCTTCAAGATTTTCTATTTTATTGGAGTATAGGTTTGCAAAATAGCTTCTAATTATGTTTTGTATTTCAATGGCATCTGTTGTGATATTTCACTTTGCATCACGAATTTTAGTAATTTGAGTTTTCTCCTTCTCCTTGTTAGTGTGGCTAAGTGTTTATCAATTTTGTTTACTTTTTCAAAGAACCAACATTTGTTTTGTCAATTTTTTGAATTTTTTTTGTTTCAATTTCATTGATTTCAGCTCTGATTTTAATTATTTCCTATCTTCTACTACTTTTGGTGTCATTCTGTTTTTCTTTTTCTAGAGCTTTGAGATGTAAGGTTAGGTCAGTGAGTTGTTGACTTTTTATTCTTTTCTTGAATGCACTCAATGCAATGAATTTTCTGCTGAGTACTGCTTTCATAGTGTCCCAGAGATTTTGATATGTTGTATCATCATTCTCATTTACCTCTAATAATTTTTCTATCTCCTCCCTGATGTTTTCTGTTATCCATGCTTCATTCAATAGCATAGTATTTAGTCTCCAGGTGTTGGAGTAGCTTCTGTTTTTTCTTTTGTCATTGATTTCTAATTTCATTCCATTATGATCCGATAGAATACAAGGTAGTATCTCTACTTTTTTGCACTTACTAAGGGCTGCTTTGTGGCATAACATATGGTCTATTTTAGAGAAGGATCCATGTGCTGCTGAGAAGAAAGTGTATTCACTCATTGACAGATGGAATATTCTATATATGTCTGTTAAGTCTAAGTTATTGATTGTGTTATTGAGTTCTATGGTTTCTTTGTTTAGTTTTTGTTTGGTAGATCTGTCCAGTGGTGACAGTGGTGTTTTAAAGTCACCCAGAATTATTGTGCTGTGGTCTATTTGATTCCTATAATTAAGAAGGATTTGTTTGATGTACATGGATGGGCCATTGTTTGGGGTATAAATATTAATGATCATTATGTCTTCTTGATTTATGGTTCCCTTAAGCAGTATGAAATGTCCTTCTTTATCCCTTCTGACTAACTTCAGCTTGAAGTCCACTTTATCTGATATAAAGAAGGAAACTCCTGCTTTTTTACTAAGTCCGTGTGCATGGTAGGTTTTTTCGCATCCTTTCTCCTTTAGTCTGTGGATATCCTTTTCTATGAGATGAGTCTCTTGAAGGCAACATATTATTGGGTCTTTCTTTTTAATCCAGTCTGCCAGTCTATGTCTTTTGATTGACGTGTTGAGGCTGTTAACATTCAGTTATGAATGAACATTGAGATATGATTTGTATTCCCAGTCATTTTGGCTTAGATTTGGTTTTTTAACATGACTTGGTTTCTCCTTTAATTGGCTTTTCTTTTAGGATAGTTCCTCCCTTTGATGATTTACATTGTTGTTGTTCATAGTGCAGGCTTTCTATGTGTAAATTCCTTTAACTGTTGTTTGTCATGGAAGGATTTTATTTCATCTTCAAATCTGAAAGTTAGCTTTTCTGGAGGTAGGATTCTTGGTTGGCAGCCATGTTCTTTCAGAGCTTGAAATATATTGTTCCAGGTCTTTCTAGCTTTTAGGGTCTGGACTGAGAAATATGCTGATATTCGTATTGGTTTCCCCCTATATGTAATCTGTTTCTTTTCTCTCACAGCCTTTAAAATCCTATCGTTATTTTGTACATTAGGCATTTTCATTATAATGTGTCTTGGAGGGGATGTGCTGTAATTTTATGCATTTGGTGTTCTGTAAACCTCCTGTAGTTGAGTTTCCATTTCATTCTTCAGGTTTGGAAAATTTTCTGATATTATTTCATTGAATAGGTTGTTCATTCCTTTGGTTTGTATCTCTGTGCCTTCCTCAATCCTGATAATTCTTAAATTTGGTCCTTTCATGATATCCCATAGTTCTTGGAGCTTCCATTCATGATTTCTTACCATCTTCTCTGTTTGGGCAACTTTATTTTCAAGGTTCAATATTTTGTCTTCATTGTCCAAGGCTCTGTCTTCTAAGTGATCTAGTCTGTTGGTGATGCCTTCCATTGAGTGTTTAATTTAGTTTATTGTTTCCTTCATTTCAAGGATTTCTGTTTGTTTCTTTCTCATAATCCCTATCTCTTTGTTGAGGGGATCTTTTGTTTCCTGTAGTTACTCTTTCAGCTGCTTATTGGAATGGTCAATCATTTCCCGTATTTGCTCTCTTAACTCATCATTTGCTTCTCTGAACATTTTAATCATGTATATTCTGAACTCATTTTCTGGCATTTCTTCTACCATGCTGTCATTGGATTCTATTAGTGTAGAATCTTGGTTTGTTTGGAACACTTTCCTCCCTTGTTTTTTCATGTTGTTCATGTATCTTCCCCTCTAGCAATGCAGATCTAGGGTATTATAGTTTCTGCCCTATAGGCTTATAGTGACTCTATAGTTTTCTAAAACCTCTTCTTTAAGGGGGGGAATCAATATTAGCAAACCCAATACAGACAAAATGCAGCTGTAAACCAAATAGCCCCTATGAAGACTATTGTTACAGTAGTCTTTTTGTTACAATATTGTTACAATATTGTCATAATAAACAGAGAGGATGGGTTCAATTATTATCTACAGTAAAACAAACAGACTTGCAATGAGGACTACAGTTTCTAATGGAGGACAAAGAGGATGGGGAGGGGTGTAGGCTGTAACTGTTAACAATGTAAGAAAAGAGTATGAAGAAGCTCTAGATCATAGGAAAAGTGAAAGTGTAGTCAAAAGAAGTTGGTTGTTAGAATGAGAAAAGTGAGAAAAAGCCCTTGAGGAAAGAGGTAAACAAAAGGAAAGTAGAGTGCAAGAAAAGTAAAGAAATAAAAGTTTAAAAGCTATCACAAAGGAGGAAAAAAAATCTACACTATAACCATCATATATTATTCAAACCTCACAGTCTTTAGTAGTCTGAGCATGAGAGGTACCTGACAATGAGCTTCCAGTCTCCAGCAGGCATCTCAGGATGGGATTTGCCCCACTTACTGACAGTTTCCTTTCAGGGAAAATCCAAGATGGCTGCACTGGCTTCCAAACATGTTGGCAAATGGGGAGATGCAGCGCAGGGCATGAGCACCAACCCTGTGTGTGGTGCAGTCGGTCAGGCTGGGCTCCTGAAGGTGGTGTGCTATCAGTCAAGCTGGAGGTCCTGGAGATGGGGTGCTGTCAGTCGGGCTGGCAGTCCTGCAGTTCCTGACATTTTTTTCCCCAAAATGGTGGCAGCCATGTATAAACAAACTTGCAGGTACTGTGATGTTGAACTTCCAGGCAATAGCAGGCAGCTGGCAATCCACTGATGGTCTGCAGGCTCCACAGGCTACTTGCGGACAATCAGCAGATGAATCCTGGTTGGTGGGCGATGGGTAGGTGGAAGGTAGGCGATGAGCAGGCCAGAGGCAGACAAACAGGCAAGTGACAGATGATAGGCAGCATTCAGTGAGCAATCTGCACCCAAATGTAGTCTCTATGCTGGTCAACTGCAGGTGATCGAGGTAGAGAGATGTGGTAAACAGCGGGGGATCAATGAGGAGTAAAGACTGCTTTACGGAGAAAGATTTTCCTCTGTTTGAATCCTGAGTTACAGAGCGACAAGGAACACAGCCTCCCTCTAGTCCACCATCTTGGACTCCACATTTTCTTTTTATAGAAATAGTCATGCTAATTCCCAGAATGGCTGTATTTTTATTCCCACCAAGTGTAACAAGTTTCCCTACTACATGTCCTTGCTGACACTTATTATCTTCTTTTAAATACTAGTCATTCTAACAAGTATGGTTAATATGTCATGTAGGTTTTTTGTCTGTAGTCCTTTTTTTTTCTTTTCAGGAGGTTGAATTCATATCTTTGTACATGTTCTACCATTGACCTCCATACTCAGTTCATTGAGTAGTTTCAATTTGCATTTCCTTGATGATTAATTAGGTTGAACATGTTGTCCATATATCTGTTGGTCACTTAGATGCCTTCTTTTGAGAAATGTCTGATACAGTTCTTAACTATTTTTAATTGAGGTTTTAAAAATGTTTTTGCCACTGAGTTGCTCGAGCTACTGATATATTTTGGACATTAGTTCCTTATCATATTTAGAAGGATTTCATGTATTTCCCCATAATCCATAGGTTTTCTATTTATTCTGTATTCTTTGCCATGAAGAAAATTTCTACTTTAATGCAATCACATTTAATTGTTTATATATTTATTTGCCTGACGTTTTGGAGTCCCAAGTGATATGATATATTTATCCTTTCTCAGACCAATGTCATGAAATTTTTCTCCAAGTTTTCCTTCTAATAGTTTTACAGTTTCAGGTTTTTCATTTAAATCTTAAATATACTTTAAGATAGTTTTTGTGTTTGATATAAGGAAAGGTTGATTTTCATTGTTCAATTGGGGATATTCATTTTCCCAACACTATTTGTTGATGAAATTGTCCTTTCCCCACTGTGTTTTCTTGGCACCTCAGTTGACAATCAAGCAACAATAAATGTCTGGTTTATTTATGGACTTTTGATTCTGCTCCACTGGCACATGTATTTGTTTTTATGCCAATACTATCCTGTTTTGATCACTATATCCTTGAATATATTTTGAAGACATGGAGTGTGATGTCTTCAGATTTGTTCTTTTGCTAAAATACACTTTGGATATTTGGGAATTTTTGTGGTTCACAAGTATTTTAGAATATTTTTTCTATTTTTGTTAAAAAATGTCTTTGGAATTTTTATAGGAATTACATTGAATCTTTATATCTTTGAGTAATAAAAACATTTATCATGATCTAAGCATCAGTTTTAAAATGACAAGTGGCCAGTGGTCAGTTCTTATCTATCAATAATTATTTTGAACATAAACAAATTAAAATTTTTCATCAAAAGATATCAAGAGCCATATATGTATGATATGTCAAAAACATTCTACTATCATATATAACCAAAAAGAACAAATGCAAAATTCTTTAAAGACATCAAGGGGATGAATGAAAGAAAGTAAGACTTAAAAATGTTTTCTATAAGATTCTCTTCACCCTTAAAAACCCATATGTATAGAAAGGGAAAGGACAAATGAAGAAATGCCAGGCAAATGGAAACCAAAAGAGAACAGGGATAGCTTTTAAAAAAAAAGCCAACTAAGAAATATCAGAGTTAAATTGCATTGTAGGAAACTGAAGATGGAACAGCAGATCTACACAGCAAACATCGACCCCTTCCAAGTCCTAAGAAGCAACAAATGAAGTTCACTATAGAGATGAGTGACAGAGTGAATACTCTAAAATTCCATATTGGACAATTTCAGACTTGGAGAAACTTGGAATTTGGTAACTGGAGCAGAACAGAAGGACATAATTCCTTGACCATAAACCCTAAACAGGGAAGAAGTGGTGGGGGTAACAAAGACAGAAAAAGGAAGAGGAAAAGAACATCAGCTACTTCCTTAATATTTGGAAAGGAAAGCAATCCAAGTTAAAACAGGATAGGTGCAACAAAGACAGTGAAGAAAATCAGGTTCTTGTGCAACTCCAATGCTGCACAGCATCCCAGGCCCAGCCAGAGCCACTGTCTGCAGTCTCCAGCACTGCCTAGGCCAAACCCACAGTTTCCTGTGCTGTGCTGCAGCTCCCAATCTACCAACATGTGGGGTCACCTCTGCCTACTATAGTAGATTATTCCAAACCTGGACACCGCCATCCTTAGTCGAGGCTGCTCTCTTCCTGGGATACCAAATTATCAAGTACCTCTCATACATCAGGCTACTGAAGACTAGGATGTTTGAATAGTATAGTGAAGTTTTATTGTAGAATTATTTTTATTAGTAGTATTCTTACTATTATTCCTATTTTTCTATTTTTTTCTCACTCTCTCTATTTTCCTCTTATCTGTTTCCTTGGAGAATTTCCCTTTTCTCGTGCTAACAACCAATTTCTTTTGATTCCACTTTCACTATTCCTATGACATAGTACCTCTATATACTCACTTCTTACCTCATTAATGTTGCATGCTACACCCCTCCCCATCCTCTTTATCCATCATTAGAATTTGTATCCCTTATTTCAAACCTATTGTTTATGCTGTAGATAATATTCAAACACATCATCTCTGTTTATTAAGACAATACTGTTAATATCTTAATAGGGACTGTTTGGGTTAGGGATGCATATTGTTTGTATTGTGTGCTGCTAATATTAATCTCCCACTTTAAGGTGAGATATTGGAAAACTGCAGGGACTCTATAAGCCTATAGTGGGGAAACTGCAATACCTCAGATCCACACTGCTAGAGGGGAAGACACATTAACAATGTGAGAAAACAAGGGAAGAAAGTGTCCCAAACAAACCTAGATGACATATAAATAGCATCTAGGACAGCATGATAGAAGAAATGTCAGAAAAGGAGTTCAGATGTACATAATTAAAATGATCTGAGAACCAAAGGATGAGATAAAAGAGCAAATGCAGGCAATGAATGATTGCTCCAATAAGCAGTTAAAAGAGCAAATTCAGGAAGCAAAAGATCATTTCCACAAAGAGATAGAGATTCTGAAAAAAACAAACATACAGAAATCCTTGAAATGAAGGAAACAATAGACCAAATTAAAAACTCAATAGAAAGCATAACCAACAGGCTAGGTCACTTGGAAGACAGAATCTCAGACAATGAAGACAAAATATTTAATCTTGAAAACAAAGTTGACCAAACAAAAAAGATGATAACAAATCACAAATGGAACCTCCAAGAAATATGTGATATCATAAAAAAACCAAATTTAAGAATTATTGTGATTGAGGGAAGCACAGAGATACAAACCAAAGGCATGAATCATCTATTCAATGAAATAATATCAGAAAAGTTTCCAAATCTGAAGAATTAAATGGAAAATCAAATACAAGAGGCCTACAGGACACCAAATGTACAGAATTACAACAGATAGACTCCAAGCCACATTATAATGAAAATACCTAGTATACAAATAAAGATAGAATTTTACTTTATTTTTTTCAGTGAAGACACAAACATTAGATTTATTTTTTTAATTATTAATTTAATTTTGATGCATTGTACACAAATGGAGTATAGCTATTGTTTCTCTGGTTGTACACAAAGTACAACAGTAGAGTCACACCATCTGTGCATTCATACATGTACACAAGGCAATGATGTCTGTCTCATTCTGTTATTATTCTTACCCCCCCACACACTGACCCCACCCCTCCCTTCCCTCTATGCTATCTATCCTTCCTCCATTCTTGCCTCCCTTCCACCCCACATTATGAATCATCATTCACTTATCAGAAAGATCATTTGGCCTTTGGATTTTTTGGATTGGCTAATTTCACTTAAGATAGAATTTTAAAGGCTGTGAAAGAAAAGCATCAAATTACATATAAGGGAAAACCAATACAGATACCAACAGATTTCTCAGTCCAGACACTAAAAGCTAGAAGGGCCTGGAATAACATATTTTAAACTCTGAAAGAAAATGAATACTAACCAAGAATCTTATACCCAGCAAGACTTACCTTCAGATTTGATGATACAATAAAATCCTTCCATGATAAACAGGAGTTAAAAGAATTTACAAATAGGAAGCCTGCACTACAGAACATTCTCAGCAAAATATTCCATGAAGAAGAAATGAAAAACAACAATGTAAGTCAGCAAAGGGAAGAGCTACCCTAAAGAAAAAGTCAATTAAAGGAGAAACCAAGTCAAGTTAAAAACCAAAAATAAGGTCAAATGACTGGAAATATTATTCATATCTCAATAATAATCCTGAATGTTAATGTCCTAAAGTAAGCAATCAAAAGACATAGACTGGCAGATTGGATTCTGAAAAAGGACCCAACAATATGCTGCCTTCAGGAGACTCATCTAATAGAAAAATACACCCACAGACTAAAGGTGAAAGGATGGGAAAAATCAGACCACATACATGAATTCAGTGAAAAAACAGAGGTTGCCATCCTCATATCAGATAAAGCAGACTTCAAGCCATAGTTAGTCAGAAGGGATAAAGAAGGACATTTCATACTGCTTAAGGGAACCATAAATCATCAAAACATAATGATCATTAATATTTATGCCCCAAGCAATGGGATTTCTATGTATGTTAAACAAATTCTTCTCAATTCCTGGAACCAAGTAGACCACAACACAATAATACTAGGTGAATTTAACACACCTCCCTCCCTACTGGATAGATCTTCCAAAAAAAATTGAACAAAGAAACCACAGAATTCAATAATACAATTGAAAATTTAGAAATAACAGACATATATAGAATATTCCATCCATCAATGAGTGAATACACTTTCTTCTCAGCAGCACATAGATCCTTCTCTAAAACAGACCATATGTTATGCAACAGAGCTGCTCTTAGCAAATACAAAAACTAGAGATACTACCCTGCATTCCATCAGATCATAATGGAATAAAATTAGAAATCAATAATAAAAGAAAAAACAGAAACTATTCCAACACTTGAGACTAAATAATATGCTATTTAAGGATGTATGGACAGTATAAGACACCAGGGAGGAGACAAAAAATTCTTAGAGGAAATGAGAACAATGATATATCAAAATCTCTGGGATTCTATGAAAACAGGACTAAGAGGAAAATTCATTACATGGGGTGCATTCAATAAAAGAAGGAAAAAATCAACAAATAAATGACCTAACATTATAGCTCAAAGCCATAGAAAAAGAACAGATCAACACCCAAAGTAGTAGAGGACAGGAAATAATTAAAATCATAGCTGAAATCAATGAAATTCAAACAAAAGAAGCAATCCAAACTGACAAAACAAGAAGTTGGTTCTTTGAAAAAATAAGCAAAATTGATAAACCCATAGTCATACTAGTGAAGCGAAAGACAGAGAAAACCCAAATGACTAAAATTCATGATGGAAAAGGAAATATCATGACAGGCACTATTGAAATACAAAACATAATTAGAAGCTATTTTTAAAATCTAGACTCCAACAGAATAGAAAACCTCAAAGGTTGTTGACTAGAGACACACCTTATAGACAGAGCCATCCACTGGCTCACAGTAAAGAAATGGGAAAAGATATATCATGAAAATAGAGACTACAGGCAAGCAAAGGTGATTGCTTTCAGATTAGACAAAGTAGACTTCAAACCAAAATTAATCAGAAGAGACCAAAAGAAGTCACTGATATTGGTGAAGGAAATCATCCATCAAGAAGATGCTCCAAACATCAGTACACCTATCTACATAAAACAAACCCTTCTTTATATAAAGAATCAAATAGACCACAGAACAGTAATAACCTCTCTCACAATAGTTAGGTCATATGGACATAAACATAAAATACTAGTAATCAAATGGATCCAACAGGCATCAAGAAAACATTACATATATCAACAATTGAATTCATTTTCTTCTCAGCAGTACATGGAACAGTCTATAAAGTAGTTCATATTTTAGAGCACAGAGCATGTCTTAGCAACTAGAAAAATAGATATGATTTCCTGGATTCTAGAAAATCAGAATAGAATAAAATTAGAAATCAATAACCAGATTTTTTAAAGAAACAATTTTCTGAGTGTGATGGTGCACACCTAAAATCCTAGCAGCTCAGGAGGCTGATGCAGAAGGATTGCAAGTTGAAAGCCAGCCTCACAATTTAGAAAGGCTCTATGCAACTTAGCAATCTCAAACAAAAATATAAAAAGGATCTGATTATGTGAGTCAGTGGTTAAACACAACTGGATTCAATCCCTGACACAAAAAAAGAAAAAGAAAAAACGATAAAACAGAAAGAAAGAGAGAGAGAGAAAGAAAAAAATAAAGACAGAGAAAAAGTAGTTTTAAAATAATACACTATTGAATTATGAATGGATCATGGAGGAATGTCTTACAAACAAATGAGAAGAGATACCACATATCAAAATCTCTCAGAGAGTATTAAGGCAGTTCTAAAAAGAAATCTAATAGCACTGAGTTCCCACATTAAAAACATATAAAAATGCCAATAAATAATCTATCCAGACCCTAGAAAAAGAAGAACAAACTAATAGGGAAATCAGGAGAAGACAAGAAATTAAGATCAGAGCCAAAATTAATGGAATTGAGAATAATAAAAACAATACAAATGATCAATGAAACAAAGAAGTGATTTTTTGAACAGAAAAACAAGATTAATAAATAGTGAAATTAACCAAAAGAAAGTGATGAACCATATCAACAAATTAGAGGTAAGATAGGAGATATCATAACAGACCCTTCTGAAATCCAGGATGTCATTGAAAATTATTTTGAAAATTATATTCTAACTAACTGGAAAATCTAGAAGATATTGACAAATCTCTAGACACATATGATGTACCAAAATTGAACTTATATAAAACATAAACAGACCAATATCTAAAGGAGTTCTTTCACCTTGGCTTCACTCAGTCGTGGGGGTAATGGCTCAGTGCCAATGCCAGGCGCTGGAAACTGGTGAATAAACAAGAGAGTTTCGACTTCTTTGTTAGTTCGTTTACTTAGGAAATGTTTTGTCCTTAAGTAGAGAGTTTATTACTTGTTACACTCATGCTAATCAGGGTTTGGAACTGTGCCCAATCAGGTAACATCCAGGTATGCAAAGTAAGGATTGTACCTCATCCAATCACATTTCCACTAATGTCTACCTGTGTCTTTACTTGGGGTCCAATATGGACTCCCAATGGTTACCCTGGCAACAGGTATGCTAATTATGGAGAAGTGGTCAGCTCCACTGACCTGCTGCAGCAGAAAGCTCCTTTCTGCAGGTTTTCCTGTCAGGCATGCATGAATGTAGGTTTCCCTTACACATTCGAGGCATTCACTGCTGCCAGCCAAGTGCCAGGGGCTTCTTCCACATATCCCCCCTTTTATTAATTTGAACCAAGGACTCCCTTAGGAGGACCTGATTGACCTGTATTCTGTGAATTTTTCTTGAGGTTATGCTCCAAAAACATTTCACTATGACGATAAACACTATGATTATTATACAAAGAAGTCCCAGCAAACTGAGGTTAGAGGGGGTAATGAGGTTTCTTATCTTATTCCATGTCTGGGTGATAATGTCTGTTTGGTACACTCCAATTTTTGACATATTATGTATTGTGTTTTCTATCTGTAATGTTCTGTTAAGGTATTCCTGAGATCATTGAGTTTTTAAGTGTGCAGCCAGTAATTCTCTAGCTTGGGTGGCATTTGTGTCAGGTACATCAGTAATGCAAATCCCTATGATCTTTGGGGAAGTTGCACACCTGAGCTGTTGGGTTTTTAGCAAATAATCTATTTGATAACCCAGTATATCAATTTGAGATTGCAGGTTCAGTATGCCCTCATGAGTCATATTTGAAAGGGATAAAAGTCCAACTTGAATATCTGTAGTAGTTGAAATAGTCTCTTGTAAGGCCTTTGCGATGGTTCCAGCCTACAGCAAAGCAGCAGTCGAAGTGGCAGTAGCAGCAATGGAGGCTATGACAGCAGTGGTTATGGTGGCGGAGACCCCGAAGTCACGTTGATGTCGTTCCTGGGTTTGTCTTTGGGAGTTGCTCTGTAAGAGTTACAGGAAATTCAAAGGAATCTTCATTGTCAACAAGTGTGAAAGCGAGGGGCGGGGGTTGCATCACAATGATTTGCATTGGAGTATGTATGCTCAAGAAGTTTGAGAGGCTGCAGTTAAATGCTGCACAATTAATAATGGACTCATTATAATCAGAGACATTGAAATTATGTACATGAATCACCATAAAAGGTGGTTGAAAGAATACTGGCGTTAGCACCTTGTGTACACTTTTATCAGCATAGAAGGTGGCATTTAATTGTAAGAGTGGGGAGAGATTTGTACAAGCAAATCTATTGCAGAGGACTCTGGGGCCAAAGGGATTATTGCCTAAGCTACCGTCCAAGGTAAATGCCATGTATTCAGAGTCATTGTGCCAAGCCACAGCAGGGACGCTGTAGTAAGTGAGACTGGGGCCCATTTTTATTTCATACTGCCCAATACATGAAATGAAGGGGATGGGATGGATTACCCTGTTAGGGTGGGAGCAATCCAAAAGGCGGCAGTGAAGATATTTATGAGGCCAAGTATTGGGGTCTGGGTCAGGCCACAAAGTCTGGGACGTGGTAAGGAAATCTGAGGTATTAAGGGGGTCATGGGTGATCCTGAGTAATGTTGGGCCACCTACTCCTGTACCATGAAAGTCTTTAGAGGCAATGAGGGACACTTGAGGAGAGGAGTGGTTCAACATCATTTATAAGACATAAAATGTTATGGTCTTAGCAATATGATATCAAGCTGCCACCATCACCATTAGGGTAATGGAGATCTGCTGTCTGTGAAGTATCAACAAGAGTGGAATTTTGAATAGAGGAATTTATCAACAAAAAGGTAAAGGTGGATGTTATGTTAATAGTGTGATTGAATGGGGCATGGGCCTGGATGGGCCCAGTGGTGGTGAAGTATGGTAACGTGGGTGCTTGGAGCCCAACAGGTATTACTAATGGAGGATTGTTTATTATAGTCCAATAGTTACTCTTACTTACCTGCTCTGCACTTACCTGCGAGTTGCTGGTTATGATAGCGCACATGAGTAGGAAGAGGGTGCTTGGGCTCTTATCTCCTGTTGGTGACATTACCTGGGCCTGACCTGCTAAGGCTTTTATATCACCCCATGTTTCTTGTGGGCCCATCGGTGGGGAGACCTCCATGGCCTTTTCTTCTCCATTAGGCTCAGTCTTTGGAACTTGGCTGTCAGTGGCTGGTTTGACATTTCTCGCTGGAATCCAGATGCGATTGGGAGCGTTTTCTGGAAAAACACAGGCAAAGCCTCTACCCTGGGTGATAAGTGGGTGTGGTCCATTCCATGTGTTTGTGAGTGAATCCTTCCAGCGTACTAGAGAAAGTGGGGTCAAGGTAGGGAAGGATCCCCAATGCTTATATGGGGGCCCAAGACACAGACACAGAGGTCCCTAACTGAGACATATGAAAGGATTGTGCCAGATCAGATGTGTTGTGCTTTGTGAGGGACTTCTGTGATTGGTTAGATCACAGCCGTATGCCCACACTGTGTCTCTGGAAATGATTATCCCTCAGGGGGAGGGAAAATCAGGGTTCTGAACTCTGGGCTGATCAGGCCCTTATGTGAGTTCTCCGGGAGGAATCAAAGGAAAGGGGGAAGAGCCGCTGGAGCTTGGGCACCTAGAAAGACGTCCAGATGGCGAGTGTGTGCCTATGCCTTTAAGGAACTTGGGGAAGACAAGACAAACAAAGGAAAAGCAGAAGAAGGAGTTCAGCACTCACCTAACTGAACTGTGAGCACACATAGTGGAAAAGGGGCCATTACAGAATTACACCACCCAGAGACAGAAAGAGAAAACACGTGAAAGGCCTTTACCAAATCTGGGGGACCCTTGCAAAGTCCCCATGCGGCGTGAGTGATCAAGAGAAGCCCCACGTTGGGCACCACTAATGGAGTTCTTTCACCTAGGCTTCACTCAGTCGAGGGGGTAACGACACAGTGCCAATGCCAGGCACCAGGAACTGGTGAATTAACAAGAGAGTTGCGAGCTCTTTGTTAGTTCGTTTATTTAGGGAATGTTTATCCTTAAGTAGATAGTTTATTACTTGTTTACACTCATGCTAATCAGGGTTTGGAACTGTGCCCAATCAGGTAACATCCAGGTATGCAAAGTAAGGATTGTACCTCGTCCAATCACGTTTCCACTAATGTCTACCTGTGTCTTTACTTGGGGTCCAATCTGGACCCCCTATGGTTACCCTGGCAACAGGTATGCTAATTATGGAGAAGTGGTCAGCTCCACTGACCTGCTGCAGCAGAAAGCTCCTTCCTGCAGGTTTTCCTGTCAGGCATGCATGAATGTAGGTCTCCCTTACACATTCGAGGCATTCACTGCTGCCAGCCAAGTGCCAGGGGCTTCTCCCACAAATATCAAACAATGTGATTAAAGCAGCAATTAAAAGGTTTCCAAAAAAGAAAAGCCTAAGGTAGATGAATTTTTTTCTTTTCTTTTCTTTCTTTTTCCTTTTGTGCCATTTTAATCATACATAACATTAGGATTCATTTTTACATAATTTTTAAAATTATTTTTATTTATTCTAATTGGTTATACATGGCAGTACAATGAATTTATGCACTGTGATGTGTCATACATAAATGGTGCATAATTTCTCATTTTTCTGATTGCACTTGTTGTAGGATCACATCAGTCAGGCAGTCATGACCTCATGTACATGATGTAATAATGTCTGTTTCACTCTACTGTCCTTCCTATCACCATACTCCTCCTTTTCACTCCCCTCTACCTAATCTAAAGTAACTCTAATCTTCCCTAGCACCCCTACCTTATTGTGAATTAGCTTCTGCATATAAGAGAAAACATTTAGCCTTTGGTTTTTCGGATTTTGCTTATTTTGCTTAGCCCCATATTCTCCAAGTCCACCCATTTACATGCAAATGCCATAATTTCATTCTCCTTTAAAGCTGAGTAATATTCCATCATATATATCACATTTTCTTTATCCATTCATCTGTTGAAGGGCATTTAGCTTAGTTCCATAGCTTGATTATTGTGAATTGAGCTACTATAAACATTGGTGTGGCTGTGTCACTGTAGAATGCTGACTTTAAGTCCTTTGGGTATGAGCCAAGGGGGAGACAACTGGGTCAAATGGTGGTTTCATTCCAAATTTTCTAAGGAATCTCCATACTGCTTTCCATAGTGGCTGCACCAATCTGTAGTTTCACCAGCAATGTATGAGTGTACGTTTTCCCCCTCATCTTCACCAACATTTATTGTTGCTTGTATTCTTGATAATTGCCATTCTGTATGGAGTGAGATGAAATCTTAGAGTAGTTTTGATTTGCATTTATCTGATTTTATATAATTTTAAAAGCCTGGAATATATTTTTTTTCTAATTCAGTCCCCAGTACTTCCCCTTTACTTCTTCTCCTCCCTTCCCCTGATCCCTTTCCTCTACTGATCTGTTTTTCATTTATAGATTTTTTTTTTAAATTATTTTCTTGTGGTTGTACATGAAGGTGAGATTCACTGTGGTATATTCATATATACGAACGAGAATATTAGGTCAGATTCATTCCATTGTACTTCCCTTATCCCATCCCTTCTCCCTCCCACTCAATCCCCTTCTTCTACACATCCACATATTTTCTTTTTTCTTATTTTTGACTAGCTTCCACATATCAGAAAAAAAATGACCATTTGACTTTCTGGGTCTGGCTTATTTCCCATAACCTGGTAGACTTCAGTTCCATCTGTTTACTGGCAAATGCCATAATTTCATTCTTCTTTATGGCTAAATAATGCTCCATTGTGCATATATAACATATTTGCATTATCCATTAATCTGTTGAAGGGCACCTAGGTTGGTTCCATAGCTTGGCTATAATGAATTGTGCTGCTATAAACACTGATGTGATGGCATCTATATAGTATGCTGATTTTAGATCTTATGGATATATACCAAGGAGAAGAATAACTGTCATATGGTGTTTCCATCCCTTGTTTTGTTGAGTAACATCCATACTGCTTTCCAGAGTGGTTTCACTAATTTGCTGTTACACCAAAGCAGTATTAATGTGCCTTATTTTGCACATCCTCACCAACATGTATTGTTATTTGTACTCTTAATAGTTGCCATTCTGACTGAAGTGAGATGAAATCTCAATATAGTTTTAATTGCATTTCCCTAAGTGCTAGAGATGTGAACATTTTTTCGTATATTTAGTGATAATTTGCATTTCAATTTTTGAGAAGTGTCTGTTTAGTTTGTTTGCCCATTTATTAATTGGTTTATTTGGGTTTGGGGTGTTAAATTTTTGAGTCTTATCATGGATATTGATGCCCTATCTGAAAAGCAGTGACAAAGATCTTCTCATATTCTGTAGACTCTCTCTTCATGCTCTTGCTTGTGTCCTTGACTGTGCACAAGCTTTTTAAATTTTAAATCACCACACCTATTCATTTTCAGTTTTAGTTCTGCTCTAGGAATCTAGTTAAGGAAGTCAGTTCTTATACTCACACATTGGAGTGTTGAACCATAGTTTTCTTCTAGCAGTTACAGAGTTGCTGATCTAATTCCTATGTCTTGGATTAACTTTGAGTTGATTTTTGCACAAGGTGAGAAATAGGGGTCAAGCATCAGTCTTCTACATCACAATATCCAATTTTCCTAATACCATTTGTTTAAATTGCTATATTTTCTTCAAAATGTTTTTGGAACCTTTATTTAGTATCAAATAAAAGTATTTATGTGGAATTGTCTCTATTCCTTCTATTCTATTGCATTGGTCTTTGTGTCTGTTTTTGTCTTTGTGCCATGTTGTTTTTTTTTTACTATAGCTCTGTAGGTATAATTTGAGGTGCAGTTTTATGACACCTCCAAACATCACTCCTTTTGCTTAGGATTACTTTGGCTATTCTGGGTCTCTTATTTTTCCAAGTGAATTTTAGAACTGATTTTTCTAGTTCTGTGAATAATGTCATTGGCATTTTGGTGGGATTTGGATTGAACTCATACAATGCTTTTGGTAGTATAACTGTTTTTAATATTAATTCTGTGTTTCCAAGAATATTTGAGGTCTTTCCATCTTCTAAGGTCTTCTTCATTTTTTTTCATCCATGTTCTACAGTTTTCACTGTGGAAAGACCAGATGAATTCTTAGCTGAGTTTTATCAAACCTTTAAAGAAGAATGAATGCCAATCCTCCTCAAATTATTCCATGAAATAGGGAGGGGAAATTAACACATTCATTCTATGAAGCCAGTATAACCCTGATGCCAACCAAAGATCAACTATGTAAAGAAAACTTCAGTCCACTATCTATTCTTGATGAACATAGATGCAAAATTTCTCAGTAAAATATTGGCAAACCATATATAAAACAAATTAAAATAGTACAATATGATTAAGTGGGTTTCATCGCAGGGATGTGAGCTTGGCAAACCATATACAAATCAAGAACTGTAATTCACCACATAAAAAGAATTAAGGACAAGAACCACATGATGATCTCAGTGGGTGCAGGAAAAGTGTAAAACAAAATTTAGTATGCACTGAGGTTAAAAACACTGGAGAAACTAGGGGTATAAGGAACTTACATCAAAAATTTAAAGGGTATATATGAAAAACCCAAAGCCAACATCAGACTAAATGGAGGAAAACAAAACATTTTCTCTAAAAACAGGAACAACATAAGAATGTACTCTCCCATAATTCCTATTAAACATAGTTCTTGCAACTCTAGCCAGAGAAATCAGGCAAAAGAAAGAAAATAAATGGAAAATATGGGGAAAGAACAGTAAAATTATATGTTTGCAGATCATGATCCTATACTTAGAAGACTCAAGACTTCACTAGAAGACTTCTATCACTGACAAGCAAATTCAGCAAAGTGTCAGGATACAAGATCAGCATGCATAAATCAGTTATTTTCTTATATTTCAATAAAAAAGTCTGCTGAGAAAAAAATCAGGAAAACAGTTCATTCACAAAAACCTCAAAAAAAAATTGGGAGGAATAAATCTAGCCAAGGAGGTGAAAGAACTTTATAATGCAAACTACAGAACACTGAAGAAAAAATTGATAAAAAACCTTCAAATTAGAAAACCTTTTATGTTTTTTGGATAAGCAGAATTAATATTGTAAAAATAACCATTCTACTAAAAACTTTATACAAATTCAATGCATAAAGAACACAATGGCAATCTTTAGACACACAAAAAAATTTTAATTCATTTGGAAAAATAAAAGACCCAGAATAGTCAAAGCAATCCTAAGTAAGAAGTGTGATGCTGGAAATGTCACAATATTATACAACAATTTATAATACCGAACTATAGTAACAAAAACAGAATGATATTGATACCAAAACAGACGTGAAGATTAATATAATGTAATAGATAACACAGACCTAAATCCATCTCCTATTTCACAAAACTACCAAAAGTATGTTGAAGAAAAGATAGACTTTTTTAACAAACAGTGCTGGGAAGAAAGGATATTCATATATAAAAGAAGGAAATTTAGATCCTTATCTTTATCCCGCAGAAAAGCCACTGCAAAGTGGATCAAAGACCTGGGATTTACCTAAAAAACCAAAGATCAAATGATCTCTCTGATAAGTGGATGATGATACATAATGTGGGGTGATAGGGAGGCAAGAATGGTGGAAGGATGAATTGCATAGAAGAAAAAGAGGGTTGGTATCAGGGTAGGGTGAAAGAATAACAACAGAATGAGACAAACATCCTTACCCTGTGTACATGTATGATTACACAAATGGTGTGTCTCTACTTCCTGTACAACCAGAGAAACAACAGTTATACTTCATTCATGTACAATGAATCAAAATCAATTAAATTTTTTTAAAAGACCTGGGATTTAGACTGGAACTACTAGAAGTAAACAATAGCTCAACTTCTGAACTACTAGAAGTAAACGATAGCTTAACACTTCAATTTATTACTGCATGCAACAATTTTCTTAAAATGACTACTAAAGCTCAAAAAATAAACCTGAGAGTCATAAGTGGGACAGCATCAAATTAAAAAGCTGACTAGCAAAGGAAACAGGAGTGTGAAGATGGGTGTACAGAATGGCAGATCTTTGCCAGTTGCTCCTTGGACAGGGAATTGATGTGCAGAATGCAAGAAGAACTAAAAAAAAAAAAACCATAAAATACCAAATGCCCTAATTTGAAAATGTGCAAAAAAAATGGACATTTCTCAAGGAGAAATACAAATGACCAACAAATATATAAAAAATGATCAACATCCCTAACAATCAGGAAAATTCAAATGAAAATTACATTGAGATTTCATCTCACTCCAGTCAGAATGTCAATGATTAAGAGTACAAATAATAATATTATATTCATGAGGATGTAGAGGAAAGGTATACTCATACATTTGGTCGATACCACTACAAATTAGTATAACCACTCTAAAAGAAATTATGGAGATTTCTCAAAAAAGAAAAAAGAGCAGGAATGAATCTACCACATGATCCAGCTATTCCACTCATTGTTATTTTCTTTCTTTAATCTTTAGGATATTCTTTCTCTTTTTTGTTTTAATTTGTTGTTTTTAGATATACATGACATTAGGGTGTACTTTGACATATCGTACATTCATGGGGTGCAGCCCATTACAATTTTAATTCCATTCTTGTGGTTAAACATGATGTGGAGTTATACTGGTCATGTATTTATACATGAGCATAGGAACGTTTTGCCAGATTCATTCTACTGCCTTTTCTGTTCCCATCCCCCCTCCTTGCCTTCATTCCTCTTTGTCTAATCCAATGAACAACTTCTATACTTCCCGTCTCTACTCTCCCTTGTTATGGGCTGGCATTCACATATTGGTGAGAACATTTAACCTTTGGTTTTTTGGGATTGGCTTATTTCGCTTAGCATGATATTCTGCAGTTCCATTCACTTACTGACAAATGCCATAATTTCATTCTTCTTTAAAGCTGAGTAGTATTCCATCGTGTAAGTAGCACCACATTTTCTTTGTCCATTCATTTGTTGAAGGGCATTCAAGTTAGTTCCATAGCTTGGCTATTGTGAATTGAGCTACTATAAACATTGGTATGGCTGTGTCACTATAGAATGCTGACCTTAAGTCCTTTGGGTATAAGCCAAAGAGTGGGATAACTGGGTCAAATGGTGGTTTCATTCCATTTTCTAAGGAATCTCTACACTGCTTTCCATAGTGATTGCCCCAATTAGCAAGTCTCACTAACAATGTGTGAGTGAATATTTTTCCCCACATCCTTGCCAACATTGTTACTTGTATTCTTGATAATTGCCATTCTGACTGAAGTGAGATGAAATTTCAGAGTAGTTTTAATTTGAATTTCTCTAATTGCTAGAGATGTTGAGCATTTTTTTCATATATTTTTTGATATTTGTATTTCTTCTGTGACATGCCTGTTCAGCTCCTTATTCCATTTATTGATTGGGTTATTTGTTTAATTGGTATTAAGTTTTTTTAGTTCTTTGAATATCCTGGACATTAATGTTCTATCTGAAGTGCAGATGGTAAAGATTTTCTCCCATTCTGTAGGCTCTCTGCTCATGTTCTTGATTCTTTCCTTTGCTGAGAAGAATCTTTTTGGTTTGATGCCATCCAATTTATTGATTCTTGACTCTACTTTTTGCACTTTAGGAGTATTATTTAGGAATTCTGTTCCTGAATTGATATGATGGAGAGTTGGGCCTACTTTTTTTCTAGTATGCACAGGGTCTCTAGTCTAATACCAAGGATCTTGATCTATTTTGAGTTTTGTTTGATGCAGGGTGAGATATATGGGTTCAATTGCAATCTACTACATGTGGATTTCCAGTTTTCCCAGCACCATTTGTTGAAAAGGCTATCTTTTCTCCAATGTATATTTATGGCACCTTTGTCTAGTATAAATAACTGTATTTATGTGGATATGTCTCTGCATCTTCTATTCTGTTCCATTGATCTTCATGTCTGTTTGTGTGCCAATACCATGCTGTTTTTGTTACTATAGCTCTATAGTATAATTTAAGATCTGGTATTGTGATGCCTCTTCATTACTTTTCTTGATAAGCATTGCTTTAGCTATTCAGGGCCTCTTATTTTTCCAAATAAATTTCATAACTGCCTTTTCTATTTCTATGAAGAACATCATTGGAATTTTAATGGCAGTTGCATTAAAGTTGTATGATGCTTTTGGTAGTATGGCCATTTTTACAATATTACTTCTGCCTGTCCAAGAACATGGGAAGTATTTCCACTTTCTAAGTTCTTCTTCAATTTCTTTATTTAGTGCTCCATAGTTTTCTTTGTAGAGGTCTTTTACCTCTTTTGTTAGAAGGGTTCCCAAGTGTTTTGCTTTATTTTATTTCATTATTTTATTTTTATTTTATTTTATTGTTTTATTTGATTTTTTCATTTCATTTCATTTTATTTTAGGCTATTGTGAATGGAATAGTTTTCCTGATTTCTCTTTCAGCTGATTCATCATTGGTGTATAGGAATGAAATTGATTTATGGGTGTTAATTTAACATTCTGCTACTTGACTGAATTTGTTTATGAATTCAAGGAGTTTTTGGTGAAGTTTTTTGGGTCTTATAAATGTAGAATCATGTCATTGACAAGTAGGGATAGTTTGAGCTCTTTCTTTCCTAACCATATCCTTTTAATTTCTTTCTTCTAATTGTTCTAGCTAGGGTTTCAAAGACTATGTCAGAGAGAAGTGATGAAAGAGGGCATCGTTGTCTTGTTCCAGGTTTCAGAGGGGATGCTTCCAATTTTTCTCCATTTGGGATGATGCTGGCCTTGGTTTAGCAAATACAGCTATTACAATGTTAAGGTATGTTTCTACTATCCCTAGTTTTTCTAGTGTTTTGAAGATAAATGAGTGCTGAATTTTGTCAAATGCTTTTTTTGCATCCATTAAGATAATCATGTTGTTCTTGTCTTTAAGTCTGTTGATGTGATGAATTACATTTATTAATTTCCATATATTGAACAATCATGTATCCCTGGGATGAATCCCACTTGATCATGGTGCACTACCTTTTTAATATGTTTTTGTATGTGATTTGCAAGGATTTTATTAAAAATTATTCCATCTATGTTCATCAGGGATATTGGACTGAAGTTTTCTTTCCTTGATGTGTCTTTGTCTGGTTTTGATATCAGGGTGATACCAGCTCCATAGAATGAGTTTGGAAGTGTTCCCTCCTTTTCTATTTCATGGAATCATTTGAGAATTGTTAGTGTTAATTCTTTGAAGGTCTGCTAGAACTCGGCTGAGAATCCATCTGGTGCTGGACTTTTCTTTGTTGGTAGGCTTTTGATAACATTTTCAAATTCATTGCTTGAACTTGATTTAAGTTTTCTATGTCCCCTTCATTCAATTTCGGTAGTTCAGAAGTCTCGAGAAATTTGTTGATGTCTTTAAGATTTTCTATTATATTGGAGTATAGATTTTTAAAGTAGCTTCTGATTATCATCTGAATTTCAGTGGTGTCCGTGATGGTGTTACCTTTTTCATTGCAAATTGTAGTGATTTGGATTTTCTCTTTTTATTTGTTAGTTTGGCTAAGGGTTTATCAATTTTGTTTATTTTTTGAAGAACCAACTTTTTGTTTCATCAATTTTTGATTTTTTTTGTTTCAATTTCATTAATTTCAGCTCTGATTTTTATTATTTCCGTCTTCTACTACTTTTGGTGCTGGTTTGTTCTTTTTCTAGGGCTTTGAGATGTAAAGTTAGTTTATTTATTTGGTGATTTTCTGTTTTTAAAATAAATAAACAAAATGCAATGAACTTTCCTCTTAGAACTGCCTTCATAGTGTCCCACGGATTTTGACGTGTTGTTTTCCTATTCTCATTTACCTCTGAGTAATTTTTTATTTCCCCCCTGATTTCTTCAGCTATCCATTTGTCATTCAAAAATGTGCTATTTAGTCTCCAGGTGTTGGAGTAGCTTTTATTTTTTATTTTATTATTAATTTCTCATTTTTTTCCATTATGATCTGATAGAATGCAAGGTATTTTCTCTATTTTTTTGTATTTGCTGAGAGTTGCTGAGAGTTCCCTAAAACAGACCTCCATTACCATGTGGTCTGTTTCAGAGAATGTTCCATGAGCAGCTGAAAAGAAAGTGTGTTCATTCATTGATAGATGAAATATTCTATATGTCTGTTGTCTAAATTATTAATTATACTTTTTAGCTCTGTGGCTTCTTTATTTAATTTTTTACTTGAAGATCTATCAATTGGTGAGAGAGATGTATTGAAGTCACCCAGTGTAAGTTTGTTGTGATCTATTTGATTCTTGATATTATGAAGGGTTTGTTTTATGTATGTAGATGCACCATTGTTTGGAGTATAAATATTTAAGATTGATATGTCTTGTTGATGTATAGTTCCCTTAAGTGGTATAAAATGGCCTTCTTTGTCTCTTCTGATTAATTTTGACTTGAAGTCCACTTTTATCAGATATGAGGATAGAAATTCCTGCTTGTTTGTGAGATCCATGTGAGTGATATGTTTTTTTCCAATTCTTTCAGAGAAAAGTTCTCTTTCTTACACCTGCCACCACCTTACCAATGTACCCTGGTCATTGGTCAGGCAGGCAGATTCTATACTTTTTTTGTTTTTTTGTTTTGTTTTGTTTTGCCTGGTCATCTTAATGAACAGAAAAACAAAAACAAATGTTTTGCTGCTTTCCCATCCATCTATCTTTCCCCTGATATAGTACTTTATTGGCTATTTTGAAGTATGTTGCCTAACGAAATGAAGTGTATACAGCATTTTATTTTTAATGTACTCATTTACAAAACTACAATGTTACATACATTGTAGAAAGATGTATAACTTTCTTCAACTTCAGGACTAAAATTTCTTTAAAACTTAATATCTATCAGTATACATCTATGTATGTATGTTTACTGAGGAATCTTTGGTAAAATGGCTGGGTGTTTCTTTATAAAAAATTTATTTCATATTGACTTAAATAGGGGTTCCATTCCACTCCTCCATATATTTTATATATTAGCCATATGATTTTCATTCATTTTTCATTCCTCTAGCTTTGAAGGGCTATTCACTGTTATTTTGATCAACCAACCATCTTTATAACATTTGTTGAAAAGTCCTGGGTTTTCTGCAAGTGTTTATTAAACTTTACTTACTTAATCTGATAGAGAATGGCATTCACTGGCAGCTTTTACACTTTGTAAATCACCAAACTAATCTTGCTTCTTGAATTTTGTCCCAAATTCAAGCAGACTACAGGAAATATTTCCCAAAGCTTCCTATGAAAATTTGATGATTCTCACTGTTACGGTCCATATAATATCCCAAAGTTTTTTGGGCAATATTGCCAATCCCCACTGTCCCAATAGCATTTCCTGGTGTTATTCATTCACATTTCTCTGTGACTTTAGGTAAAGAGGGCAAACCATTATCCCCCAAGGGCCATAGGCAGTATGCAGAAGGCACCCAGCTTGAGCAGGGTCAGATAGCAGCCCTGAAACTCCTGCTTGTATCTGTAGAGTGTTGTTAGAGTAGCCAGAATCACCTGAAGCACCTGGGCCCTGGTTCCCTGTTCTTTAATAGGAAGACTCATTGTTCTCAAAGTGCAAACTTTATGTTGATCGATTTTCCACAAACCAAATAAAAATATGAAACTTATGGTTTTAATTTCCACATGCTATCTTTTCCTGCTGTGACCAAACTAAGAAAATGTTTGCAATCAACAAAGATTTACCCTTCTGGTTATGAACGTATGCTCTTGAATTTTACAAATTAATCATTTAGTAATAGCCAAATAAGTAGGATAGAAACACCCAAATATCAGTTAGAATTTAGAAGTACAGTGCTGCTCACATTTCATATTAGTAGGAACAGAATAATTATTCATGAATAAAATGACTTTTAACTGGTTGAAAAAAATAGCTCCATTTTTGTTGTCACTATTGCATACTGGGGATTGAATCCAGGGGTCCTTCACAACTAAACCATATCCCCAGTGCTTTTATTTGTTATTTTAACAAGGGTCTTGCTGAGTAGCCCACTCTGACCTGGAACTAGCCATTATGCTGCCTGAGTATCACAGTATCTGGGATCATAGGTGTGTGCCTCCATACTCAGAAACTAGTTACATTTTTATGTCACAAACTTAAAGTTGATGAAACTTTAGTAAAATGACTGGGTGTTTCTTTTTATAAAATTTAAATTTTTCAATAATGCAAAATAAAAAAAAGTATCAGAAGCAAATACAAATGCCTACTTATACATATTATGCTGGTAAAGACTTTGCTAAAAATGACCTGAAAAGAAAGTTGGTCATTGTTTTTCTCTTCTTTTGGGGGTGCCGGACATTAAACCCAGGGCCTGGCAAGCTAAACACACACTCTTCCTTGGAGCCAAGCCCTCATCCTAAGAGCAAGCATTTTGAAGTTCAGTTTATCAAAATAAAAACCAAAACCCCCTGTATATCAGAAGAAGTTAACAAAATCAAAGACAATATATACACAAAATATTTACAATGTATATAGGTTAGATGGAAAATGTGTATTTTATAGAGGTTTCTTTAAGATCAATGAGGAAAACACTGAACTATAATTTTTTGGTACTGGACTTAAACCCAAAGATCTCATGGCAGCTAGGCAAGCATCCTGGCTACTGAGTTATATCCCAAAAACCTTAAGCCCAATTTAATTTGGATTAAGTTCTCTTTGGCATATCTCTAAGTGATCTATGAACATAGGAAAAAGAATTTAGCATCCTTAGTAAGGGAAGGAATTTATTTTAAAAGATAGATGAAATAATTTTTCAGCTACAAAGTGACTTGAGGGTGAGGAGCAGTGGTTCTTATATTGCTCCCTAAAGTTTAAATTTTTTACACCTTTTCAAACAGACAATTTGATGGTGAGTACTGTACCATATTTTTAAAATGTCTAATGTCTCTATTCATCAGTTTCATTAATTATAAAAGATTTTTTAGAAATAATGATAGATATATACAATTTGTTTTTCTCAGCACTGCTTCAAATAGTAATGTATTAAGAAGAAACATTCAACTTTATAAATAAATTGCAATGCAACATAGAATGGAATAATGTGTGACCACTGAAAGTAGCATAGATATCTGTACATGGTAAGATGTCCTTCAGTATAGAAAATGAGAAAAATAAAGGTTTTATTGTACATGCATGCAAGTAGACTGTGATCTTGTGTCACCAAAAATATATACAAAACATTTTAAAAATGTCATTTTCAGACATTTGAATTATAAGTGAAATTTTCTTTTCCTCTATTACTTAAAATTTTCTTGTTTTATTTCCTCTGTTTATAATCTGTTTGTTTATAATAAAGTTTCATTGCCTCCAGAAAGTATACAAAGTTATTTAGCTTTTTATTTATGCATTACAATTATACATAATAATTGGATTTATTATGACATTTGTACATGCACATAACATAATGTCAACTCCATTTTTCAGTACTTCCCCTTTCCCTCAACCAATCCCCATTTCCTCTACCATACTGGTCCCTTCTAATTTCATGAGATTTTCCCCCTAGCTTCCACATATAAGAGAAAACATACGACTTGACTGAGTCTGGATTATTTCACTTAACATAATATTCTCAAATTCCATCCAATTTCCAACAAAAGATGTAATCTTGTTTTCTTTATGGCTGAGAACTACATTGTGTGTTTATATAGTAAAGTTTCTTAGTTCATTCATCTGTTCATGGTCACCTAGGCTGGTTCCGTAATTTAACTATTATAAATTATGCTACTTTAAACATAGGTAGTCATGTATTACTATATGATGTGGACTTTAATTCTTTTGGATAAATACTAAGAAATGGTAGAGCTGTATCACATAAGACTAGGTTCTCTTCCTAGTCTTTGCAAAATCTGATTCCACCAATGTGTATAAGTGTTTTTCCCCACATCCTTGCCAGCATTTATTATTATTTATATTAGTAGTAGTAGTAGTAGTAGTAGTAGTAGTAGTAGTAGTAATGGGGATTGAACCTGGGACGTTCTACTACTGAGCTATGTCCTTTTTCATTTTTTATTTTGAGACCTGGTCTCACTGAATTACTGAGGCTGGCCTTGAACTTGTGATCCTCCTGCCTCAGGCTTCTGAGTATCTGGGATTACAGGCATACACATCATGCCTAGCTATTATTTATATTCTTGATGATTGATATTATAAATGGATTGAGATGAAATCTTAGTGAAGTTTCAACTTACATTTCTCCTATTGCTAAAGATGTTGAAGACATTTTTATATGTCTGCTGGCCATTTTGCTTTTCTTCTTTTCAGTCTGTTTAGTTCATTAGGTCAATTGATTTTCAACCAAAATGCCAAAAACAATGGGGAAAGGGTGGTCTTCAATAAAAGGTGTTAGAAAAACTGGATATCCACATAAAAAAAACTAAAAGTGGACACTCATCTTACTATTTATACAAGAATTAAGTTCAAAATGGAGTAAAGACTTAGACCCAAAACTAAAAAACTACTAAGAAAACAGGGGGGAAATTCTATGTTATCAGTCAGAGGCTTATTGGATATGTACCCAAAATGTAAGCAATTAAAGCAAAGATAGACAAGTGGGATTGCATTAAAAACAACAACAACAACTCTGCAGCACAAAGGCAATACTAAAGCAAAGGGACTGGGAGAAAATATTTGCAAATCATGAATGAGATAAGCAGCTAATATCAAAAATATTCAAGTAACTCAAATTACTCAATAACAAGAAAACAAATATCCTTTCTCAAAAATGAGCAAAAAATTTAAATCAATATTGCTCAAAAGACATTCAAATAAATGGTAAACACATATATGAAAAAAAGTCCAACCTCTGCAATCAGAGAAGTGAAAATCAAAGTCAAAATATCATTTCCACAACTACTAGATTTGCTATAATCAATGAATAATTCATTGAATTTTTTAAAACTATGAGGGAGTTTGTCAAGAACATTTTATTATGTGTAATTATTTTTCATAAATGATGTTTTTGAAAAGACATCAGACATATATTAGAGTGATTTTTACCTGATTATATGATAGGAAAATAATTGAATCAATATACAAATCAAATCAACACAGCTGACAATCTAGAAGAAAGTCATTGGTAGGAGAGACGCTTAAATGGGTACTGATTATTTGAAACAATAAAGTTGTTACTGGCAATATTTACTTATGTTAGTTTAGATTACATTCTGTAAAGCTCGCAAAGGGTGGCAGGTGGCCAAGAGGAATAAGCTCGCCAGGTGGGTTCACCAGAGTCAGACAAAAGTAGTGGATTGAGATTTATTGGAGTCTGCGTCCTGGGCAAAATCTCCAGCCCCCCGGGGTGAAAGTTGGGGTGGGAGAGCCAGAAGAAATCACACATGGCTTTGGCTGCTCAGGGTTTTTATACAGAGGAAAGGGGTCAAGGGTCCTTCCCAGGAAAAGGTGGACCCAAGGTGGACATCAGGGTCAGCAGGTCTGCCTCGTTGGTCACTTCTGGCACAGTGTATTGCTAGGTGACTTTGCTCCCTCCCCCTGCAGCTGCCCAAATTCGACCTAACATTCCGACCTTTTTGGTAATATAGGGCGCCAGAGTCTGTCTGACTACTTCCTGCATGGTTGGGGGCGTTGTGGGGAAAAAAAGATTTCGGGGTCTGGGTTGGTGGGGAGGCAGCTCTAAGGGTGCAGGAGCACTTGGCTGTATGTCATTCTGGCAACCTCACTCATGCAGCTCTGGGCAAATTCAGAAGCTGGAGAGTTTTCTCAATGAGTCCAGTATTTCAGTCTGGTTTTGTTGATGCACTAGTAGTATTCTTCCTCTAGGAATAGGCATGTTCCTCCTTTGTCTGCTGTCAGAAGTCTAGCTATTCAGCCTGAAAAAATATCAACCAAGGTAAGTAACGGAGCTTTTTGCATCTGGACATATGGGTGAAATCAATCTGCCAGTTTTCACCTGGAAAACTGTTCACATCAGCTATCAAGACCTAAAGGATGTAGGATCCTTCCATGTAAAGACAAAGAGGTAACAGGAGTCAGAGTGAAAAGGAACTGTAAAGAATGCGTTTGCCTCTTCTTTGAACATCATCTTACACAGTTTACATGTATTTTTCCTGAGTCTATGTGAATGGTAGTTAACACAATATATTACCTCTAAAACAAATACCTGTTATGATTTCACTAATAATATTTAAGTATGTTACCCAATGAAATTTAAACATTAAGAGTACTGAAAGAGTGTAGGGTTTAGGAACCACTGGGTGGATGGGAAGAGCTGCTTCATTAATTAGGCGGAGGTCCTGGACCAAGCGATAGGCTCCTGAGGGTTTACATACAGGCAACATAGGAGTATTACAGGGGGGAGTCAGTAAGGATGAGGAGTCACTGAGTGACTGACCTATGATGGATTTAAGTCCTTCCTGGAAACTGGGGACATGAAGGAAACTTAGCATGAGGTTTCAGTTAGATTAGGACTGGCTTGTGATGGGAGGCAATGACTGGCTTGGAGGTGTCCCAGACTTGGGGGTCAACCAGGTGTGGGGGCAACAGTATGAAAGTTGGTGTGGGAGAGCGAGAGAAAGCAAGAAACAGAGGGAGAAGAAGGTGAGTAGTAATACACTTGGGAAAAAGTTGTAGGGTGGCTCCCAGAAGTTGGAGAACATCTCTGCCTAGGAGGGGGACTGGACAGGAAGAAATAACCAGGAAAGAGTGTGAGAGGATGTCCCTCCAGGGCACAGGCTAACTTAGCTATTCTGTTCGGGAAGGAGGGTTTCCATCAATTCCCATAACCAGAACCTGGGAAGGAAATAAAGGCCCAGAGTGGGCAGGCAAAACAGAATAGGTACCTCCTGTGTCCATAAAGTTACCCTGGAGCGTGCCCTGGGCTCAACGATCCTTGTGTCCAGGCTTCTTCAATCTTCTTCGAATCCCAGCAGTTGAGGGGAAGGGACCACCTGGCTGGTCACACCCCTGCGTAGAGACGTTAGGGAGGGGCCGGTCATAGGGTAGTCACTCTTCCAGTGTCCTGCTTGGTTGCAGGTGGACACAACTTGGTTGGGACCATGGCTTACCCTTGGCAGGGAGGAAAGCTGGTCCTCCTTTGGAGTTCTTGCTGGAGCAGCAGGCCACAGGTTAACTACCAGGGATTGGGACAGGAGTGTTACCTTTTTCTGTAAATGAGCCTGCCTCTCAGGCATTTTGATTTAAAGGCCATTTTTACCAGATTTCAGATAGGGGTTTGTGGGCAGTTAAAGAATAACACTGTATTTCTATCTGGATTTTGGGTAATTTCCCTCACTTAATATAAGTAGAGGAGTCAGTAGAGAAAGATGAAAGTGAGGGCAGAATTAAGAAAGCATATTTGGAATTAGGCAGTGGTGATTCTGTATCTTTGCAGCATCCATCAGGTTTTCAGCATGGAACTGCCATCTACAAAAATGATTAAGTCAGGTGAGGGGAGTGGAGAATTGAAGCAGTTTTCACAAGGTGAACATATGACTTTCAGCACCTGTGGATATGAATGGGCAAAGGCTAAAGGGTAACAGCTTGCAGGAGAGTGTTCCGAGGCTGGGCCCTATGGCGGGGGTTGGGGGGGGGGGGGGGGGGGGTCACAGAGAAGCGGTGGCTCTATCACCACATCTGGCTCATTGGGTGCAAGCCATGGCGGCTGCTGCGGCGATGGTGAGCCAGCGAGCCAGGAGTAGCGCACCCGAAGGAGAGTGCTTCTCCGCAGCACTGGTCGCGCAGCCAAGGAGAAGCAGCTGCTGTGCTGGCAGCAGAGGTGGCAGGGAATAGCCAGCTTGGCGGCAGAGTCTGGCGCCAGTGAAGTCCGGCACCCAGCACACGGTGATGTGTCGGTAGAGGGGGTGGAGAGACGGAGGAGCGGAGGAGACAGAGAAGGAGACAGAGGAGGCGTCAGGGGGAAGGGGCGGGCATGCAGTCACAGCAGTTTTGGCGGAAGCCGAGGGGTGGGAGCAGAGAGCATTTCCGGTGGGTCTGAAAACCTGGAGGAAAAGAAAGCAGGAAGGTTTTAGGTAGGGAAACAGACAGAAAAAGGAGAGGCGGGGCGGTGGGACACAGATTTCAATAAAATCAAGCCTCCATGTGTCTGTTTAGCGGCATGATAAATTGGCTATTTCCTCTGGTGGCCATTTAGTAAAATTACGGTAGGGACACCCAAAAGGTCAGTGTTTTCTAGAACCTTCTGGTTTACTCCGGGAGTGAACACGAACCCGATGAACGTCCTCCTCTGGTCGTGGTTCACCCGAAAAATGGAATGGACCAGCCATGGATCAGGATGTCTCCTGGTCCACGGGGGTCCAGAACGGAGAAAATGGGGGGCTAGCGGAGTCTGGGACATCTCCCAGGCTTCCGTGCCCAAACAGCGGGGGGTCTGTGATGCACGCGACTTACAGACAGACCGGTAACGGGAGAATGACTGGAAAACGGTAGAAAAAGACCACTTACCCCAGTTCTGGTTCTTTTGGAGGAGAGAGTGGACCTCAGCTGCAAGTGGGGGAAGTCCAAATGCTCTCTCCCGGGTTTCCAACACCAAATGTAAAGCTCGCAAAGGGCAGCGGGTGGCCAAAAGGAGTAAGCTCGCCAGGTGTGTTCACCAGAGTCAGACAAAAGTAGTGGATTGAGATTTATTGGAGTCTGTGTCCCGGGCGAAATCTCCAGCCCCCTGGGGTGAAAGTCAGGGTGGGAGAGCCAGAGGAAATCGCACGTGGCTTTGGCTGCTCAGGGTTTTCATACAGAGGAAAGGGGTCAAGGGTCCTGCCCAGGAAAAGGTGGACCCAAGGTGGATGTCAGGGTCAGCAAGTCTGCCTCATTGGTCACTTCTGGCACAGTGTGTTGCTAGGTGACTTTACTCCCTCCCCCTGCAGCCGCCCAAATTCGACCTAACACAACCCTAAGCAACAGTGAGGTTAACTGATTTATTGTTGGGGTTTTGTTTGTTTTTGTTTTTTCTCTTCAGTATAGTTATCCCTTGGCAACTTCTGGAAAACTAGGACCTCATCAGATACCAAAATCCATGAGCTCTAAAGTCCCTTATAATATGGCATAGTATTCACTTATAAGTTAAGAACATCCAACCAAGTACCACAAATCATCTCTAGTTTACTTACACTACTAATATAAAATAAATGCCATTTAAGTAGTAATATTATATCATTTCAGAAAAATAACAAAAAAATAAGTCTGAACTTGTAAACTGCAGAAATAATTATTTTTTTCAAATACTTTTCATCTGTGGTTCGTTGAATAAATGGATGTGGAACATGTGGATGTGGAGGGCTGATTGCATTAAGAGAAACATCCTAAAGCTTGTAGGGTTTCCTGATGCCAGGTAACAGGGAAAGGACAGAGTATATTCAGCAGTCAGGGTAATTGGCATATGTATAGTTGTAATTTGCATTCCAGTTATTTAAACTGAGATATTGTTGTTCAGATTGAACAGATTGTGAGGTTCTTTTTCAGTTATACATAATAAGATTTGTTTTGACAAAATTTTAAGAGCATGGGATATAATTTGTTCTTATTCAGTCCCCAGTAAAACAATTACTTTCATTGACTTTCTAAACTTTTCTCAGCTTCCCTTCTCCACTGATAGGTGGGGTTGTCTAAAGTTTGATATTATCTCCAGTCCATTGGGTGCTGGACCAGTTGATTGGGCAAGTCAATAGCCTAATACCTTCTTCCAGTGTTCCCACACATTGTAGCTGGCCCCATCCATCCCTGCACACTACAGGACTCACTGAGCTGGAGAGAGCCCAGTTTTCTCCAGTTTCTCCAATCTGTGCTTCCCCATGGGAACTGCCCCAAGTCTCTGGCTTTCCAAAGGCTTGCCAGGCCCAGAGTGCCCCATGCAGACCCAGCTGCAATCTGATGGACCTGGGTTTCAGATGGACCTGGGTTATTGGTGTTAGTGCTTCTTTAAAGTTGTGGTTAGAACCCAACTGAGAATCCTTCTGTTCCAGGCCTTTTCATTTAATTTTTCTTCAATCTTATTACTTGGTATTGGTCTGGGGTTTTGCATAGTCTCATGGTTCAATTTGGGTAGGTCATATATATCTAGAAATTTGTCAATATCTTCTAGATTTTCCAGTTTATTGGTGCATACATTTTCGAAGTAGCTTCAAATGATTTGCTGTCTTTCTGAAATGTCTGTGGTGGTATCTGCTTCCTCATCTCTAATTTGTTGATTTGTATCTTCTCTCTCTATTGGTTTAGCTAAGGGTTTATCAATCTTGTTTATCTTTCTAAAGAACCAACTCTTTGTTGCATTCACCTTTTGTTTTATTTTAATTTCACTAAGTTTGGCTCTGATATTAATGATTTCCTGTCTTCTACTGATTTGGGCATTAGATTATTTTGCTTTTCTAGGACTTTGAAGTATAATATTTATTATTTATTGGGGATCTTTCTATTTTTTAATGTAGGCACTCAATGCTATAAAATTTCCTCTTAGAAAAGCCTATATACTGCCCCACAGATTTGGTTATGTATTATGTGTCTTGTCATTTGTTTCTAAGATTTTGTTAAAAATTTATCTCCTGGTTTCTTCTATGATCAGTTCCTCATTCAAAAGTGTAGTATTTAATCTCCAGATTTTAAAGATTTCTGTTTTTAATCGTATTATTGAGTTCTAAATGTATTCCATTATGATCTGTTTGGATGCCAGGAATTATCTCTTTTTTTTCATATTTACTAAGATTTGCTTACTGTCCTAAAACATGAACTATTTTAGAGAAGGTTCAATGTGTTGTTGAGAAAAAATTGAATTTGGTTGTTGATGCACCCCATATTCTATAGATATGTTAGGTTCATTTGATTAATTGTTTTATCCAAAACTTTTATTACTGAAGATCCCCTAATTTATATCTGAATGACCTATCTGTTGGTAAAAGAAACATGTTGAAATCACCCAGTATTATTTTATTATGGCTTATTTGAGTTTTTAAAATATTTTTATTGGTTGTTGATGGACCTTTATTTTATTTACTTATTTATATGCAGGACTGAGAATTGAACCCAGTGCCCCACACAAGCTAGGCAAGTGCTCTACCATGGAGCTACAACCCCAGTCCCCATTTGAGATTTTATATTGATTAGAATTTAAGTATGTAGGTGCACTGATGTTTGAAGCATAAATATCTGTAATCCTTCATCCTGCTGTTGGATGATTCCCTTAAGTAGTATGAATTGACCTTCTTTGTCTCTTCTGATAATTTTTTTCTTGAATTCAACATTGTCTGATATGACAATAGCTATGCCTACTTGCTTTCCACCTCTATTTGCATGGTATATTTTTTGCCACTCTTTCACCTTCAGCCTGTGGATGCCTTTGTCTGTAAGGTGAGTCTCTTGTGAACATTTGTTAACGTTTATTTTTTGATCTATTCTGCAAATCAATATATTTTGATTGGAGAGATTAGATTTTATACTCAGTGTTATTTTGGAGAGATGATTTTTATTTCTTGCCATTTTGATTTGTTTCTACTGCTTAATTCAGATTTTATTTTCCTTTAATTAACTACTCTTCTAGTGAGATTCATCCATATGCTGGCTTTGATATTTGTCACTTCTTTGGCATGAAATATTTCATTTAGTAAGTTTCGTAGTGCCGGCTTGATGGTCATGAATTCTTTTAGGTTCTGCTTATCCTGGAAGGGTTCTATTTCATCTTCAATTTTAAAGGGTGTTTTGCTGGGTGTAGTAATCTTGTTTGGCACCTATTATCCTTTAGGGCTTAGTATATATTATTCCAAACCCTTCTGTGCATCAGGGCCTGGATTGAGAGGTCAGTAGAAATTCTAGTTGGGTAATCTCTAAATGTGACCTGTTATTTCTCTCTTTCCACTTTTAGAATTCTATCCTTACTCTGTGTATTAGTCATTTTAATTAAAATGTGTTTTGAAGAGGATCTTTTTTATATTCCCTATTTAGGATTCTAAATGCCCTTCGTATTTAGATTTCTTTCTCATTCCTTACATCTTCATTTAGCCCATTTAACATTTTAATTGTGGATTTTCTAAATTCTTTCTTCAACATTTCCTTCACTATGATGCCAATGGGATTACTTTTTGAAGTGTTGTGGCCTCTTTAGGGTGACTTGTTTCCTTGCTTTTTCATATTGTTTATATGTCTTACCATATGCTAGGATTATTATCACTTCTACATTTATGCAAGTGTCTATTTAGTGAGCCTATATTCCCTTAAATGTCCCAAGTTTGGCAAATATCCAAGTATTGATGCTCCCACTAGATTCAGAAGGTTTTAATTTTATTCCATCCCATTTATTAATTCTTTGTTTTATTTACTGAGCTGTCTGGTTTCTATTGAGGAAGCTTTTGCTTGTGCCTAACAGGTTGGAGTGTTGACCTTATGTTTTCTTGTAGCAGTTTAAAGTCTATCAAATAATTCATAGGTCTTATGTTTTCTTGTAGCAGCTTAAAGTCTATCAAATAATTCAAAGGTCTTTGGCAAATTTTTAATGACATTTGTGGAATCAAGCATAATATACTTTCATTCTTCTACATTTGGATATATATCTTTCCAACACCATTTGTTAAAGAAACCTTTTTTTCTAATATGTTTTTGATGTCTTTAACACGGAACAGATAACTGCATATCTGTGGGTTTGTCTCCATGACTTTTTTTCTGTCCTCTTCATCAGTGTGTTTCTATGCAGTGAGATGCAGTTTTTGTATCTAGAACTGTACAGTATATTTTAAATTTGGATATTGTGATGCCTCCAGCTTTGATTTTATTTTTTCTTAAAATTGGTTTGTCAATTCTTGATTTTTAATTTTTCCACTTGAATTTTAGGACCATTTTTTGTAGTTCTGTGAAAAATATCCATTGGTGTTATTGATTGGGATTGCACTAAATCTGTAGATCATTTTTAGTAATATGGCCATTTGAACTATGTTAATTCTGCCATGAACATGGGAGGTCTTTTCATCTTCTAGTGCATTTTGCAATTTCTTTCTCCAGCGTTTGATAATTTTCATTGTAGCGATCCTTTACCTTCTTGGCTAGGTTAATTCATCTGTGTGTTTTGAGGCTATTGTGAATTGATTTTGTTTTGTGTGTGTGTGTGTGTGTGTGTGTGTGTGTGTGTGTGTGTGTGATTTACAGTGAATTCATTATTGATGGGGATGAAGGCTCTTAATCTTAGTATACAGATTTTGTATCCTACAATTAGCTGAATTTATTTATGAACTCTAGAAATCTTCTGCTGGAGGTTTTTGGTTCTTCTAAGTTTAAGATTACATCATCTGTAAACAATGATAATTTGACCTCTTCCTTTTGCATTTGTTTCCCTCTTGTTTCCTTTTCTTTTCTACTTACTCTAGTTAAGATTTCCATTGCTATATCAAAAGAGGAGTGGTGAGAGTGGACATTCTTGTTCCAGATTTTAGAAGAAATGCTTTCAGTCTTTCCCCATTCAGTATGATGTTGACTTCAGGATTCTTGTATATAAGCTTTTATGATGTTGCTTTCTATTCCAAGTTTCTTCCATTTTTTTTTATTATGAATTAATGCTGGATTTTACCAAAGGCTTTTTATTCACCTATTGAGATAATTATGCAGTTTTTGTCCTTAATTATCTTTATGTAGAATATTACATTTATTGATTTGCATATCTTTGTAGCCCTAGAAAGAATCAACTTGATCAGGTTGTACAATTTTTTTAATCTGTTGTTGAATGTAATTTGCTAATATTTTTCTTAATGATTTTAGAATCTCTGCTTATCAATATATTGGTCTCCATTTACTTTCCTTGAGGTGTCTTTATCTGATTTGGGTATTAGGGTGATACTGACTTCATAGAATAATTCAGAGGTGTTCCACATTTTTCTACTCCATTAGAGTTAGTAATTATTCTTTAGAAGTCCAGTGTAATTCATTTGATAATACATCTAGTGTAGGGCTTTTCTTTGTAGGAAGACTGTTATTGCTGTTTTAAACTTATTGCTTAATATTGATCTAGTTAGGTTCTCTATGTCATCTGTACAAAGTTGGTAGGTCATATGGGTCTAGAAATTTATCCATTTAATCTAGACTTTCTACTTTATTAGAATATAAGCTTTCAAAATAGTGTCTAATGATCCTATGGATTTGTGCAATGCCTATAGTTTTGTCCTCTTTATCATCTTAAATTTTATTTGTTTGGGTCTTCTCTTTCTTTTGGTTTGGTTGGCTAAGATTTTTCAATCTTGTTCATCTTTCCAAAGAAGTAACTTCATTTCATGATCTTTTGTTTTTTTTAATTCTCTGTTTTGTTAATTTTGGCCCGTATCTTTTTAAACATGCCAATATGCTTCATTTTTATTTTAATTTTTCTGTATATTTATTAGTGCATTATAATTATAAATAATGGTGGAATATGTTGGTATGTATTTGTACATGCACACAATATAACAAGATATTTTGGTTAATATCATTCCCTGGTATTTCCCCTTTCCCTCCTCCCCTTTCTCCCCCTGGTCTCTTTCCTCTACTCTACAATTCTCCTTTCAATTTTTATTTTCCATTTTCCTTTCTACCTTCCATAAATGAGAGGGGGAAAAAAAGCTCCTTGACTTTCTCAGTTTGGCTTGTTTCACTTAACACAATGTTCTCAAGTTCCATCCATGTTCATTCAAATGTCATAATTTCATTCTTTTTACATTGCTGAATATGACTCCATTGTTCATGTATACCACATTTTCTTTATTCATTCATCTAATGATGGACACCTAGGCTGGTTTCTAGTTTGACTACTGTGATTCTTGCTGCTATAATCACAGTTGAGCATACATCAGTATGGTATGATGACTTTATTCTTCATGATCAATACTGAGAAGTGGCATAGCTGGGTCATATGGTGGTTCCATCCCTAGTTTTTTGAGAAAGCTTCATACTGCTTTCCATAGTGGTGGTACTAAAGTATAATAAGATTTCATCTTACTAGTCAAAATAGCACAACAGTATAAAAGTGGTTCAACAGTATAAAAGCATTCCTTTGTTTTGTTTTGTTTTTAAAACAAAAAGTCTTTAATTCAGACATTAACAAAAGTTTTCCTTTTATACGTAGTCCTTTCATGTCCTAATTAGGAAATCTTTGCAACCCAAAGTCACTAATAAAGTCATTTTCTCCTGTTTTCTTTTAGAAATTATTTAGTTTTGCTCTTCCATTTAGGTTTGTAATCCATTTCAAGTCAACTTTTGCATATTGTGTGAGGTATATAGATCAAGTTTCAAACCTTTTTTTAGATTTTAATACAAATTTTAATATGTATCTATTAAAGTATTATAAAAACTATCATAATCTGATGGTAGCAGAGTGCTTACTTGAATATTTCAACTTCACACATATCAAAATGCACCATCCTCAACCATAATTGTACTTCGAAACGAAAAGCCTTCCTTTCTTCTCCACATCCTCTCCAACACTTGTTCCTGTTTTTATTCTTGATGGCTACCATTTTGACTACTGAGATGACTAGTCTAGTTCTGATTTGCATTTCCCTAATTACCAATGATGTTGAACTTTGTTTTTCATATACTTGTTAACCATTTGCATTTCTTCTTTTGATAAGTGTCTATATAGTTCATTTGCCCCTTCGTTAATGTTTTTTGGGGGTTGATAAGTTTTTAGAATTCTTTTTCAATTCTGAATATTAATCTTCTGTCAAAGAGTAGCTAGCTTTATTTTTCCCCATTTTGTAAGTTCTTACTTCACATTCTTATTTCATTTGCTGTGCAAAAACTTTTAAATTTGATGCTAACTCAATTATTAACTCTTGGGATTATTTCCTCAGCTTTAAGGGTGCTATTGAGAAAATCATTGCCTGTGCCCATCTACTGGATTATTGACCCTACATTTTCCTCTAGGAGTTGCATAATTTCTGTTGTAATTCCTAGTCTTTAGTTCCTTTTGTGTTGACTTTTGTGCAGGATAAGAAATAAGTGTGTAGTCTCATTCTTCTACATATGAGTAACCAGTCTCTCCAGCACCATTGTTAAAAAGACAGTCTTTTCTCCAATGTGAATTTTTAGCATAGTTGCCAAGGATCATATGACTCTATCTGTGTGGGGTTTTTGTTTGTTTGTTTGTTTCATTTTTGTCTTTCTTTTCATATTTTCCATTCTGTACCATTGTTCTATATGTCAGTTTTAGTGTAAAAGCTAATATAAGTACCACACAGTTTTGGTTTTTGTTTTACAATAATTTTGTAGTATAATTTAGAGTCAGGAATTGGGTTGTTGCCAGCATCTCTTTTTTAACTTAGAATTGCTTGGGTTATTCTGTTGTTTTTATTATTACTATTATTCTAAATGAATTTTAGGATTGTTTTTTGTAGTTCTGGGAAGAATGTCATTTTGTTGGATATTAAATTGAATCTGTATAATGCTTTTGGTAGCATGGACATTTTAGCAACACTTTAGCATTAATTCTGCCTATCTATAAACACAAGAGGCCTTTACAACTTTTGTCTTCTTCAATTTCTATTCAATGTTCTATAGTTTTCATTGTAGAGGCCTTTCACCTTCTTGGTTAAATGTGTTCCTAGGGTTTTTGTTTTGTTTTGTTTTTGTTTTTTAATAATGTGAATGGGTTTATTTTCTTGATTTCTTTCCCAGAAGACTCAGTCATATTGGTGTATAGAAAATTTGATTTTTTATAATTTGATTTTTTTATAAAATTTTGATTTTTTTTATAAAAAATTTTGATTTTTTTATAAAATTTGATTTTCTAACCTGTTAGTTTCCTGCTTTGTTTATTGGCTCCAGCTTCTGGTGGAGCTTTTTGGATATTCTAAGTATAGGATCATATGCCAGAGTTACCAGAACCCTGGTAGAGCAGATTTCTGCTTGGAGGTGTGAACCAGCTAGGAAAATAAAAGTCTGGAAATAATCAGTAAGGAATAAAAGATAAAGTCAGAAATTAGATTTAAGAAAGCGGGCACCTGGTGGGTCTTCCAGCCCTGATAGAAACTGAAACCAAACAAGTGAAAAAGACCCCAATGTTTCATTTAAGGGGAAATATATCAGATGCTTCAGTGTGGCAGGCTTCTTGAGGAGAACAGAATAAGAGTGGGGAAAACAGGTTGTTTGGTGTGTGGCAGGTTACATGCATCTCCAGGTGGCTGTGTTTGAACCTAGGGCTGTGAGCTAAGGCAGGGCACCAGTGTGATCTGGGCTTTCTCAAACCAGAGAATTTCACTCAACAGTTTCCCTACCTGATGATGGTTCAAACAAAATCCACAGTTCATGCACAGCTTTCAACAGGATCATATCATCTGCACACAGTAATAATTTGACTCCTTTATTTTCTATTTTTATCACTTTCATTTCATTTTCTTGCTCAATTGCTCTGGCTAGAATTTCTAGCACTATTTTAAATAGGAGTAGTGAGAGTGAACATCCCTGTCTTGCTTCAGGTTTTGAAGGAAATACTTTCAGGTTTTCCTCATTTACTATGAGGTTGGTTTTGGGTTTTTCATATATAGCCTTTATGATGTTGAGGTGGATTCCTTCTGTTCATAGTTTCTTCAGTGTTTTTTTTTTATCATGAGAGGATGCTGAATGTTGTCAAAGATGTTCTCTGTATCTATTGAGATTACTAAGTGATTTTGGTCCTTAATTCTATTTAGGTGATGAATTACATTTATTGATTTGTTCATGGTAAACCATTCTTGCATCCCTTGAATAAAACCAACTTGGTCATGATGTACAATCTCTTGATGTGCTGTTCAATACCATTTACTAATATTTCATTAAAATGTTTTCATCTAAATTCATCAGGAATATTGTTCTGTGGTTTTCATTCCTTGATGTGTCCTTGTCTGGTTTTCGTATGAGTGTGATACTGGCTTCATAGAATGAATTTGAAGTGTTCATTGCTTTCTATTTTATAGAATAATTAGAGAAGCAGTCACATTATTTCTTCTTTAAAGGTCTGATAGAATTCAGCTGAGACTCCATCTTTTCCTCAGCTTTTCTTTGTTGAAAGGCTTTTTATTACCACTTCTATTTCATTGCTTGTTTTTGGTTTGTATAGGTTTCTATGTCCTTTTCATTCAATATCGGCAGGTCTAAAGTGTCTAGAAGTTTATCCTTTTTTTTTCTTTTTTTTTTTCTTTTCCAATTTATTGGAGTACAAATTTTCCAAATAGTCCCTAATGATCCCCTGGATTTCTGTGATATATGTGGTGATTTCTCCTTTGTCATCTCTAATTTTATTAATTTGTGCCTCTTTTTCCTTTGATTAATTGGTCTAAGGAATTATTAATCTTGTTTATCTTTTCAAGAACGATCTCTTTGTTTCATCAGTCCTTTGTATTACTTTTTATTCTTAATTTTTTTGATTTCAGCACTGGTATTAATTGCTTCTTTCCTTCTACTGGTTTTGTATTTGCTTTGTTCTTCATTTTGAATTGCTTTGAGATGCATTGTTAGATTATTTGGGGGGATTCTTCTGATATTCTTATGTAGGCATTCATAGCTAAAAACTTTTCTCTTAAAACTGCCTTCATAGTGTCCGATGTTCTGGTACATTGTATCACTATCCCCATTTGATTTTAAGAATTTTTTAAAATTTTCTTTCCTGATTTCTTCTATCACAGATTATTCACAAATGTATTGTTAAATCTCCATGTGTTCATTTAATTTCTATACTGTTCTTTGGTAATGATTTCTAATTTCATTTCGTTATGATCTGATAAGATGCAAGGAAGCATATTAACTTTTTTATATTTGCTAAGAGTTGCTTTATTGTGTAAAATATTGTCTATTTTGTAGAAGTTTCCAGGAACCACGAGAAGAATGTATATTCAACTGTTGTTGGATTTAATATTCTATAGATGTTTATAAAATTCATTTGATTTATAATATTTTCATGTCCAAAGAGCCTTTACTGAGTTCATGTCTGAATGACATATTTAATGGCAGGAGAGGTGTGTTGTACTGGGGTCTACCTGAGGATTTAATACAATCACCCAGCATTATTGTACTGGGGTCTACCTGAGGATTTAATACAAATTGTTTCTTTTTTATGTTATTAGTTGCACGAAGGGTTGGAACATCAATATTTAATCTTGTTGTATTTTTTAAAATTGTTCGTTTTACCAGTATGAAGTGTCTTTCTTTGTTTCTTCTCATTAATTTTGCTTTCAAATCAATTTTTCAGATTTAGAACAGTTACTCCTGCTTGTTTTTGGACTCCATTCACATGGTATATTAATTTCTATCCTTTCACTTCCAGCCTGTGGCTGTCTTTGCCAATAAGGTGAGTCTCTTGAAATCAACATATAGTTGGGTCTTATTTTGAGTTCATTCTGTCAGCTTGTTTCTTTTAATTGAAGAGTTGAGATCATTTAATTCAATGTTATTATAGAGAAATGCTTCTTAATTCCTTCCACTTTGATTTATTTTTAATTTGGTGCTTTTTCTTATTTGATTAGGAACTCATCAAATGTGATGTGTTCATTTATGAGATCCAGGTTTGTTTCTCCTTTATTCTGTGTGTAATATTTTTTTCTCTAGTGCTGATTTAGTTTTCATGTATTATTTTAGTTTCTGCTTGTCTTGGAAGGTTTCTATTTCCTTTTCAATACTGAAATATAGCTTTGCTGGGTGTAGCAATATTGTTTGATTTTTTTTTTCCAGACTTGGAATATCATTTCAAGCCCTCCTGCTTTTAGAATTTGTGCTGAGAAATCAGAAGTAATAATGATGGCTTGCCTCTAAATATGACCTAACATTTTTCTTTCAAGGCCTTTAAAATTCTATCCTTTTTCTGATATTAGGCATTTTAATTATAATGTGTTGTGGAGAGGATCTTTTTATAATCTTCTCTATTTGAATTTTTGAGTGTGCTCCACATCTGGATGTCCATCTTATTCTCAAGGTTTGGAAAATCTTCTGTCATTATTTCTCTGAAAATATTGTCTTTTTAATTAGTCTTTATCTCACAAACCTCATAAATTTCAATGATTTTTAAAATTGCTTTTATTTACTGGCAAATGTCATAAAGTCACCCACAAGATTGAGATCCTAGTTATAAAAAGATATACTACATTTTTGTACACATATGTCAAATATACTGTCATGTATAACTAAAAAGAACAACATGAAATGAGCAAAAACAAAAGAAGAGGAAAATTGGTTTTGTAATGTTGTCCAAAAATACTTGTATATTCTGATCATGATTACTTATTTTCTTTAATAGTGTCCGAGTATTCAAGGCTGGCCACTTTTTTGTTTTCTAAAGTGAGATTCTCTCTTTTAGCATGGTATACTCTATTAGAGAGACTTTCAACTGATCATTTTATTTGATTTCTTGTGTCTTTCATTTTCAACATTTATGTTTGGCACTTTGTCAATATCTCTATCTCCTTATTAAATTTCTCATTCATAGCTGGAACTGCCTTTCCTAATTCATCCAGTTGTTTTTGTGTGTTCTCTTGGAGTTAATTGATTATTTCATAACAATTTATTTGAATTATTTATCTGATATTTCATCCATTTCAATCAGTTCCGGGTGAGTTATGAACTTTGGAGACATTCTGTCACTGCTTTTTTCATATTTCTTGTATTCCTGTATTGGGTTTTATTTCATCTGTTGGAATGGATTTCCCTTCCACTCTTTTGTTTAGACATTTTTAAGGTACAGTCTTCTTTTGCAAAGTGTCCTATAGTGATCTAGATTGAGACCCTCTTATAGATATTAAATTCACAACCTTTGTGCTAAATCTCTCTGTTTTTATCTAAAGGAATCAATGTCCATGAGTGGGACGAGAGGATCCACCCCTATCCATTATTACTTGAGATTTTGAATGTTTTGTCTCTTCTAATCTCTTTATTAAATTATATCTGAAGTTTGTGTGTAGTTAATATGTGTATGAAACAAGGTGTGCAGTCTTTTGGCATGATTTGTTCAGCAGCAGTTTCTATTCTAGGAATTTATGATACCCCTGTAGTTTCCCAGAACCTCACAGAAAAGGCAGAATTACAATAGCAACAACCAAAGCAATCAATATACAACATTAAAATAAATACCTGGTGCCTTCTACAACAAATGCAACACTAATTACCAAGAAAACAGCAATGATGGAATCGGCAAGTGAAATGGCAAAAACAATAAACAACCATGAACTAGATCTAGCATTAAAGTGAACAGCAGATGTCAACTATGCCATCCAAAGCACTCATAAATACAGCAACGTGAATGGCACGGGGCAACAAACATGATGATAGAGCTGTTCCCAAACAAGGAGCAATAATTCTAATGCCAAAGTCCAGGGGGTACAAAATCCAGCACAGGTCAGTGAGCAACAATTTCAAAGATGGTTGGAAATTTAAGGTCTAAGAGAACCTTCTCTGAGTTCTAGGGCTCCTTTAGTTCTAGGAAAGTTCATTTTTCAGGAGACATAGACAAAAAAAGAGAGCAACAGTAGGAGCCAGATGTGGGACTAAACCCCCTTCAATTAATCAGAGATCAGGAAAGTCTGTTAGTGTGAGAAGTCTTAAAATATAACCCAGGAGCCAGGAAAGAACCCCAACCATCCAGACACAAATCATAGGTTTATAGAGAGGCCTGAAACTCCAAGGGTCATGAATACCACAGCCTTCAGGCATCAAAACCAAAACCAAATGCTTCAGGACTTTCACAGACTAAGTACTAATGGACACCAAGCTTTATTCTCATTAGTTCAAGAACTGGGCAGAACCAAATCTGCAGCGCGGCTGAGGTGGAGCAGTCAGAAACCAAAGGAAGTCTCTGGTTCTACAGGCCTCTAAGTTATTTTTCACTCTGTCCATGACTCAGAAAGAATTTCTCAGGTGTTCATAGACATTTGAAATCCCAAAGTGGTTGAAGATGACCTTGTAGGGACTTTACTCCCGGGCATATTGAGGCATTATTCTTTCCCTCTTTGAGGGTGACTGAACCCAACTTAGCTGTGTACAGAGTCAAGTAATTTGAGTTGACTGTTCAATGTAGTGCAGAAAATATCCAGGCTTTGGTTGTAGGTCATTGATAGAGCATTTGCCCTAGCTTAGTCAAGTTCTTGACCCATTCCTAGCACTGCAAAAAAAAAAAAAAAAAAAAAAATCTACAATAATCAGGAAATCTGTGCCAAAAGTGTCAATTTTCTGTTTATTTGATCTCAAATTTATTTCTTTGTTTTACTTATTTTTTGACTTGTTTGTTAGTGTGAAGATTTTGGTGTGTGTGTGTGTGCAGGTTTTGAATGGCAAAAGCATCAGATCAAGGAAAAACAGCTCTATGTTTAGAATGAAATGTAGTTCAAATACCCCATGCCCACTAACCCTTCAGAGATTCATTTTTTTTCTCTCCAAGAGGCTCTGTTTAAATAAAAGCACTTTTGAATAACTGAATAAAATTGTCAGTATACTTCAAGTAATTTTTTACATGTTAGGCATTTTTAATTGCAATGTAATATCTGTACATATTTATGGCATGTAATATTATAATTCAATCACACATACAATATATAATGATAAAATCAGGAAAATTAGCATTTTAGCTACTCAAATTTTATCATTCCCATACGTTGAGAACCTTCAAACCTTTCTTCTATGCTTATTTGTAGAATATAATTAATTGCTGTAGACTATAGTTATCCTGCTGTACTGACCACATTGTGTACATTAAAACTACTACCCCTCCAGCTATATCCATTATCCACCCTCCTACTATCTCCCCTCCCCAATCCCCTATGTGTTCAGGTTTTTCAGCTTTTTTAGCTTCCACAAATGAGTAGAACATGCAGTATTCTGTTAAGTGAAATAAGTCAGGCACACAAAGGCATTGTTTTGAATATTTATTATGTCTCAAATTTTTTTGTGGGGGGGGCGGTACCAGGATTTGAACTCAGGGGCACTCAACCACTGAGCTACATCCCCTGCCCTATTTTGTGTTTTATTTAGAGACAGGGTCTCACTGAGTTGCTTAGCACCATGTTCTTGCTAAGGTTGGCTTTGAACTTGTGGTCCTCCTGCCTCAGCTTCCCAAGTTACTGGGATTATAGGCATGTGCCAAGGTGCCCTGTTTATGTCTCCAATTTACAGATGAGAAAAATTGAGTGGATCATAAAGCTAGTGGATCATAAAGCTTTATGGATCATAAAGCTAGTAAGGAGTTGAGCTGGAATGAGGAGCAGGAAAGTCTAGTCACCTGGAAAAATCCCCGTTCTATTTAAGCAACTGTCAGTCATTTGCATCTTTCTATGGCTTGATTTGGGACAAGCTAATGTATTTTATTTATTTATTTTTATGTGGTGCTGAGGCTCAAACCCAGTGCCTCACACGTGCCAGGTAAGTGGTCCACCACTGAGCTACAACTCCAGCCCCTAGCTAATGTATTTGAGGACAATAAATACATACATTTTAATGGAAGGCAGAGGAAGACTGTGGAAGAGATAGCAAGCCAGGGCTGTGGACTGGCTGTAAACTGTACTCTTTAAAGCAAGGGCATTGGATTTACACCCACCTAAGTTAGGATCACAATTGCTCCTTCAAGTTCCCATCTTGCCTAAGTCACACATTTTTCTCTGATTCTACATAAACCAGAGGGATTTGTTGCAGATTTTTTATTTGACAAGGGTCTATGATTCAAAAATCAGATACTAGAGGATGCAATTGGTAGCAAGATTCTGGAATCCAAGCTTACCAGAGCAGGTCATGAAAAGAAGGTGGCAACATGATCCCAAGTAGACAAAATTAGAAGAAGAGTTCTGACACCCAGCAACATTAAGGTGGGACAAGAAGAAGCAAAGGCCAAGGAGTTACCAAGGATCCAACATCTGTATAGATCAGTGGATGGAATTAACATAGTGGGATGAAAACCTGAGGACTAATGGTGGTTATTCACTAACAGGACTCTTGATGGTCAGGCTGGTATCCAGCGGATCCATTCTGATGTATCAGTGCCTAGGACCCATCACAGCCTGTGCCTAAAGCCTGTGCCCACCTGATCAGGGAATGTTTTCAACGTGGATTAATAAGACTGGAGCGTGAGCTCTGGTAACCAGATAAAGGAGAACTCTAGAGCACTGTTTGCCATGCCCCTTGGAGTAGCAGTCTGGTTGTTCTTTAGTAAGCACCCAGCAAATATGTGCTGCTGGCAAATACAGGTGGAATGCCCCAGGAGTTTTAAGCCATTTTCTGAGTGATGCCGCCTTACATACCTAACAAAATTCTGTGCTATTAGTAACAAAACAAAACAAAAACAGCAATTGCCATCATAAACTTATTCTTTAAACTTGGTTTTATTCTGATAATTTATTATTGAATTATAACGAGTGGCCAGGTAACAGAAATGACATAATCAGTCTTTATTACAAAACTTGATCAATAATTGAATTTGATTAATCACATACTGAAGACTGAAGTCTGAAGTAATACACTTCAGCATAGTTAATGTCTAGGTCTTTTTCCTGTCCCTCATCTCAATTCTCACCTACAGCTCCAAGAGCCTTCCATAGCATAGCACTAAAGATGCAGTATTACCCTGCTTCTGTCATTAACCAGCTCCTATCATGAGCTCCACAAGGTAGAGGGGTTCATCTAATTCACCTTTATATCTTCAGTGTCCTCTATGCTGGACTCTAGAAGTTGTCCAGCAATCTCTAGTCATGGTAGGTGCTCATGGTAGGTCATGATAGCTGCTCAATAAATATTGAGTAAATGAAAGAATGAAGATTATCCAAAATTGACAGTCACATTATTGACCTTTACATATGCAATATTTTAATGCCATGATATAATAAAGTTTTAATATTATCACTACTAAGAGGGATGGAATTCTTACTGTGAAGGGAGTAAGACAAGATTGTATAAAATTTCCTAAAGTATTGTGGAAAAAAATAATCTAATTGGTGGTTTTTGAAAATGTACTTAAATTTAAATAATGATCTTATTCTATAAAGCTTGGATATATTAGTGATTTTATTTACCTAATAAAGCAAGACTTGAAAAGATCTGTATGAGTACATTAATATTCTAAGTTTTGCTTTCAAGTTGGAAGAAATTCCTATACCAGAAAAATATATTCACAGTGGAATTTTTAAATAAAAGAAAGTGGGCTGAGGATGTGTCTCAGTGGAGGAACATTCACCTGGCATTCATGAGGGCCTGAATTCCATCTCCAGTCCTTCAAAAACAAAATCTTTCAAAATTAAGCAAATAAAAGAAAGCAAAGCACTAGAAATAATCCAGAATCCTAAAATCAGGAAATAATCAATATAAAGATTTTGGATTATATTAATATCCTCTTTTTGCTTGTTTCTATTTCTATTTCTCCCTCTCTTACTTCCTCATGACATATGACAAATGGGAGAGGAGCTCTTTAACCCCTGCCCCACACACATATTTGTACATGTCTGAATTTCAATATACATGCAAATTTTTGTCAAATATTGTTCTACTCTCATGTCCCCACTGAAGACATAGGAAATGAGTTTGCAATGAAGTTGTGCATACAGAAAATATTAGGTGCCAGTATGTGACTGACTTGAAATTTATATTAGGATTAGGTCTTCAAATGTATATACTATATGCCATTAAAGAAAATGATATGTGCCATTGTTATATTCTTCTAGATCCTTTACTATTTCAACTGAAATTACTTCAAATTTTGCTTCAAGAATTGCTCTTCCTGGAATATGTGCAAGCAGAATCTCCAAGGGATTTGAAGCCACTTCACATGTTTGGTCTCTAGGTGGCAGCAGTCACCACCACAGAGCTGTACAATCCACCGGCAGATCAGATGGGGAAAAAATTTTTTTTCTCTATAGAATTTTGCAGCAGAGAATTTCTTAAATAATAAAACTCTGCTCATCATTACATAATAACATAATTTGTAAACTCATCATTGTAAATTCTTTTTTTTGTTTTCAGCGCTGGGGATTGAACTCAGGGCCTTGTGCTTATAAGGTGAACACTCTACCAACTAAGCTATATCCCCAGCCCTTCATCATTGTAAATTCTTTGTATTTTAAATTATTCTGGGTCCTTTTAAAACTTTTGAAAATTGGGTAAATACCTCCATAATTCCGCAGTTCATTTGTGCATTCTTCCTTCATGTTCAGGAATACAAACATTTTTGAAGGGAACTAATCTGAGTTCAGTTATGTGCAGCATTAATGTTGAATAACATCATACATTAGAGCACATACTTCACTATGTAGCTACTTGTACTACTTTGGCCAATATAGATCCTGGCCAAAGTAAAAGCTCACTTTATTCTTTTAATTTCAGGAAATGATAGTCTCCAAAGATACTAGACCTCAGAACAGTTCATATATAATGTATACATACACACACACACACACACACATATATATATATATACATACACACACATATATATACACACACAAATAAGTATATATAAAAACACATATATACTTATATATTTATTTTTTTTACTAGAAATATTTGGTTCTTTTTAATCAGCTATTGATGGTATAATAAAATAAAGTGGCACCTAATTTAAACATTTAATAATTCATTGAAGGATAATCTACAACACAATATGCTAAGCCTAATTGTCAAAATAACACTTTTTTTTTCCAAGAAAGGAGAAATGAAGGCATGATCAAAATTATGGCCAACAATTTGGGTTCATTTAAACACTTGTAGATGATTTTGTATGTGTATTTATAGGCACAATGTGGAAAAATCAACCCACTAGACTTAGAAATAATGTACGTAAAAAAAATAATACATTTCAGTTAATGTCTGAAACTCAAGAGAAATACCCACCAAATATCATAACATATCTTTTAATGACTACTTTTTTTTTTTTTTTTTTTTTTTTTTTACATTATGATTTTTGTTTGGGGGGAACTTTTTTCCTCTTTGAATATTTAATCAAATGTTCAATGTATTAAATAATTTATAAAGAGAGATAAGTTGTATTCTGTACAAGTTAAAGGACCCATGAATAAGCTCCCTCTCCCCACCAAAAGCTCAATTTTGCAATGGTTTCAGCAGAAAATAAACACCTCACAATTTAAACTGAATTTATAGCATTGCAAAGTTTACAGAACCCTATCTCTTCATCCTTTTTCCTAACAGCAAAGATTACAATGACAGAACTGAATGATCAGAATGTAAAAATATTTGTGCAAAACTGCATTAATTGTTCTTACCATGGTAAAACCTAAGAACACACAATGACAATAATGAAGAAAAACTACATTGAAAGTAACTATTTTAGATTTCAAATAACATGAACTTACTATTACTAAACATTTGAAAGAAAACGTGGCACCATGAGCAGCAGGAGCAACAAATGATTCGGCAATTATGCCAGCTGAGGAGAGCCAATACTGGAATATGCCAAAGTCTATCTCCACAACAGCCATCCTTCCTAAAAGACTGGAAACAACTATAGGGCTTAAAACTCACATCAATGTCTTTATTCTTGAATTTGCAGGTCATAAAGAAATATTTAAGAAAGTCTTTCCCCTCCCTCTCAAGGAGTATTTCTGGAAATCCTCAAAACAGTTGAATCATAGATTCTCTGGATTTACCTACACCAATCCATTTAACTGGAATTTGAAGCTCATCCTCAATGAATCGAACATAATTTTGTGCATTAACAGGTAGTTCTTTAAATGTTCTTGCATTTGATATGTCTGTATTCCATCCTGGGAGAGTCTTATATTGAACTTCAACTTTATTTAAGACTTCTTGGTTTGCTGGGAAATGAGGTATGATTTCACCATCTAACTTGTAAGCAACTCCAACTTTGATTTCCATAAACATGTCCAAAATATCCAACTTGGTAAGGGCCAACGCAGTAAATCCATTGATCATATGAGCATATTTGAGTGAAACAAGGTCCAACCAGCCACATCTTCTTTTCCTTCCTGTAGTTACACCAAATTCCCTACCCCTTGTTTGTAATAATTCTCCAATTTCATTGTCTTGCTCTGTAGGAAAGGCACCAATACCAACTCTCGTGGTATAAGCTTTCACAACTCCATACACTTCACCAACATTCTGAGGTGGCATACCCAAACCTATACAAACACCTCCAACAGTACAGTTTGAAGAAGTTACAAAAGGGTAAGTCCCAAAATCAATATCTAACAATGCTGCATTTGCACCTTCTACCAAGATTTTCTTTGGTGGTCCATGTAGGGCCTCATAAAGGAAATAAACTCCATCTCTCACCATTGGTTTAATCCTTTCCATATAACCCTTGAGTTTTTGCAATTCACCTTCAATGTCTATTTCCAAAGTAGGGTATATAGATTTGTACTGGTTAGCTAGAACTTTGAACCTCTCAGAGAAGCCATCAAAGTCAGAAACAAGATCGCACATCCGAAGTCCACTCCGAGCAGCTTTGGAAGAATAAACTGGGCCAATGCCCTTTTTTGTGGTACCCAAATTTTTTCCTGCTTGTTCTTGTCTCTGTTGTTCCTGGATACCATCAGCTGCTTGATGAAAATCAAATACAATATGAGCTCTGTCAGATATGATAAGCCTCTTTTCCCAGCCTTCTAGACCTTTTCCTTTTTGAACATTTTTCTCTGCTTCTTCAAACAATCCAGGTAGATGAATTACCACACCATTTCCAATGAATGCAGTAACGATTGGATTAATTATTCCACTGGGTAAAAGATGAAAATCGTATTCCACAGAATCTACAACAACTGTATGGCCAGCATTATTTCCTCCCTGGCAGCGGCACACGATGTCGGCGTCCTGAGCCAGCAGATCCACCACCTTTCCTTTGCCTTCGTCGCCCCACTGCGCGCCGAGCACTATGGTCACCCGGTTCCCTCCGGGCCGCGCCCTGGGACGGCCGCAGTCACCGTTGGGCAGAGAGGAAGCTGCCGGGTTGGTCTCGAAGAACGACATGGCTCGGGTGAGGCGAAGCGAGCCCGAAAGAGAAACAGCGGGGGAAGACTGCGCGAACTGAACTGCTCTCTACTTATATATTTATATATCATATATGCTCTCTATATAACATAATCATAGTAAGCAGTGTATACAAAATAAAAATGTAAAGGGCTGGGGGGTTGTAGCTCAGTGGTAGTCCCAGCTCTTCAGGAGGCTGAGGTAGGATTGCTTAAGCCTAGGAGTTCTAGGACAGCCTAGGCATCATAGTGAGACCCTATTTTAGTTGGGTTTTACACTGTTGTGGCAAAAATACCCAACCAGAATGATTTAGAGTAGGAAGAGTTTATTTGGGACTCATGGTTTCAGAGATCTTGGTCCACAGCCAACCAACTCCATTACTCTGGGCCCAAGGTGTCCCGCCTAAAGAAAACACCTCACTTTCAGGAAGCAGAGATGGGAAGAAGAGGCCACAGGGAAGCTGCACCCTTTCAGGGGTTGCTCACAGAGACCCATGTCCTCCAGTCATGCCCCATCTGTCCATTGTTACCACCTAGTCTGTCCATTCAAACTAGGAGGGGACAGACATCAGGAGCAGCCCAGCCCGCAGACGGCTGAGAGTTCCCCACTCGGGACGTTGGCCCAGAGCCCTCTCATGGGTCCTCCACAGGGGCCACTGGCACAGCCCGGAGGCAAAAATCTTCAGCGGGGAAGTGGGCACTGAGGAGAGGACAGTTGGGTGGTCCTCTCCCGGGGACGCTGCATTCGGCTCAGCCAAGTCCTGTAAGAATTCCAGGTCCAGGAGGTGGACACAGAGACAGACATCAGGCTCAGCTCAGTGCAGACGGGTGAGAGTTCCCTACCCGGGATGTAGGCTCAGAGTGCTCCCTTGAGACCTCTGAGGGGGCAGTAGGCACAGTGTAGAAGCGGGAGCCTCCAGCGTGGGGGAAGCGAGCACAGAGTGCACACTTGAGGCTCCCACGCTGGGAGGCTGAGCCCAGAGGCCAAGTCTTACTCCAGCCTGGCCCTGGCCTGTGGTCTAGTGCTACTGAAGACTAGAAGGTGAGAAATTGGAAACCTGCAGGGACACCACTTGTTTTAAGGGGCAAAGCTGCTATACCTCAGATTCTCACAGATAGAAGGGAAGATCCATGAACAACATGAGAAGACAGGGGAAGAAAGTGTCTCAAACAAACCTAGAACTTCATCAACAGAATCCAGTGATAACATGGTAGAAGAAATGTCAGAAAGGGAGTTCAGAATGTACATAATTAAAATGATCAGAGAAGCAAATGATGAGATGAGAGAGAAAATGCAGGAAATGAATGATCACACCAATCAACAGTTTAAAGAACAGATGCAGAAAGCAGAAAATCATTTCGATAAAGAGATAGAGATGTTGAAAACAAACCAAACAGAAATCCTTGAAATGAAGGAAACAATAAACCAAATTAAAAACTCAATAGACAGCATAAGCAGCAGGCTAGATCACCTGGAGGATAGAACATCAGACATTGAAGACAAAATATTTAATCTTGAAAACAAAGTTGACCAGATAGAGAAGATGGTAAGAATTCATGAGCAAAGCCTACAAGAATTAGGGGATATCATAAAAAGACCAAATTTAAGAATTGTCAGGATTGAGGAAGGCACAAAGATACAAACCAAAGGAATAAATAATCTACTCAATGAAATAAGGTCAGAAAATTTCCCACATCTGATAAATGAAATGGAAAATCAAATACGAGAGGCTTACAGGACACCAAATGTACAAAACTACAACAGGTCAACACCAAGGCATATTATAATGAAAGTACCTAACATACAAAATAAAGATAGAATTTTAAAGACTGTGAGAGAAAAAAAATCAGATTACATTCAGGGGGAAACCAAAACAGTTATCAGCAGATTTCTCAATGCAGCCCCGAAAAGCAAGAAGGGCCGGGAGTAATGTATCCCAAGCCCTGAAAGAAAACGAATGCCAACCAAGAATCTTATACCCAGCAAAACTCACCTTCAGATTTGAAGATGAAATAAAATTCTTCCATGATAAGCAAAAGCTAAAAGAATTTACAAATAGAAAGCCAGCACTATAGAATATTCTCAGCAAAATATTCCATGAGGAAGAAATGAACATCAACAATGTAAACCAGCATAGGGAGGAACTACCCTAAAGGAATATCAAAATAAAGGAGAAACCAAATCAAGTTAAAAAACAAAAATAAGTCAAAATGACCGGGAATACAAGTCATATCTCAATAATAACCCTGAATGTTAATGCCTTGAACTCATCAATCAAAAGACATAGACTGGGAGATTGGATTAAAAAGAAAGACCCAACAATATGCTGCCTTCAAGAGATGCATCTCATAGAAAAAGATACCCACAGACTAAAGGTAAAAGGATAGGGAAAAACATACCATGCACAGGGACTCAGCAAAAAAGCAGGGATTTCCATCCTCATACCAGATAAAGTGGACTTCAAGCCAAAATTAGTTAGATGGGACAGTGAAGGACATTTTATTCTCCTTAAGGGAAGCATAAATCAGCAAGATATAACAATCATAAATATTTATGCCCCAAGCAATGGCACATCCATGTATGTCAATCAAATCCTTCTCAATTCTAGGAACCAAAGAGACCACAACACAATAATACTGGGTGACTTTAACACACCCCTCTCACCATTGAACAGACCTTCCAAGCAAAAACTGAACAAAGAAACTATAGAACTCAATAACACAATCGTTAATTTAGACTTAACAGACATATATAGAATATTTCATCCATCAAGAAGTGAATACACTTACTTATTAGACACACATGGATCCTTTTCTAAAATAGAACCATATGTTATGCCACAAAGCTACTCTTAGCAAATACAAAAAGATAGAGATACTACCTTGTATTCTATCAGACCATGATGGAATGAAATTAGAAATCAATGATAAAATAAAAAACAGAAACTATTCCAACACCTGGAGACTAAATAATATGCTGTTGAATGATGCATGGAAAACAGAAGACATCAGGGGAGAAAAATTCTTAGAGATCAATGAGAACAATGATACAACATAGCAAAATCTCTGGGGTACTATGAAAGCAGTGCTAAGAGGAAAATTCATTGCATGGAGCACATTCAATAAAAGAATGAAAAGTAAACAAATGACCTCACGTTACAACTTAAAGCCCTAGAAAAAGAATAGTACATCACCAAAAGTAGTAGAAGATAGGAAATAATTAAAAATCAGAGCAGAAATCAATGAAATTGAAACAAAAGAAACAATTCAAAAAATTGACAACAAAAAGTTGGTTCTTTGAAAAAATAAACAAAATTGATAAACCCTTAGCCACACTAACGAAGAGAAGGAGAGAGAAAACTCAAATTACTAAAATTGGTGATCAAAAAGGAAATCTCACAACAGACTCTAATGAAATACAAAACATAATTAGAAGCTATTTTGAAAATTTATACTCCAACAAAATAGAAAACCTGGAAGACATCAACAGATTCCTAGAGGCATATGAGCCACCCAAACTGAATCTGGAGGACATACACAACTTAAATAGATCAATTTCAAGCAATGAAATAGAAGAAGTCATCAAAAGCCTACCAACAAAGAAAAGTCCAGGACCAGAGGGATTCACAGCCGAGTTCTACAAGACCTTCAAAGAAGAACTCATTCCAATACTCCTCAAAGTATTTCATGAAATAGAGAAGGAGGGAACCCTTCCAAACTCATTCTATGAAGCATATATCACCCTGATACCAAAACCAGAGAAGGACACATCAAAGAAAGAAAATTTCAGCCCAATATCCCTAATGAACATAGATGCAAAAATTCTTAACAAAATTTTAGCAAATTGCAACCAAAAGCATATTAAAAAGATAGTGCACCATGATCAAGTGGGTTTCATCCTGGAAATGCAAGGTTGGTTCAACATCCGGAAATCAATAAATGTAATTCACCACATCAACAGATTTAAAGTCAAGAACTACATGATTACTTCAATAGCTGCAGAAAAAGCATTTGATAAAATACAGCACCCCTTCATGCTCAGAACGCTAGAATAGGGATAGTAGGAACGTTCCTTAACATTGTAAAGGCTATCTATACTAAGCCCACAGCTAAAATCATTTTAAATGGAGAAAAATTGAAAGCATTCCCCTTGAGAACTGGAACAAGGCAGGGATGCCCTCTTTCTCCACTTCTATTCAACATCGTCCTTGAAACTCTAGCCAGAGCAATTAGACAGACCAAAGAAATTAGAGGGATACCAATAGGAAAAGAAGAGCTCAAACTATCCCTATTTGCTGATGACATGATTCTCTATTTGGAAGACCCTAACAATTCCACCAGAAAACTTCTGGAACTCATAAATGAATTCAGTAAAGTAGCAGGATATAAAATTAATGCTCATAAATCTAATGCATTTTTATTCATAAGTGATGCATCAAGAGAAATTAGGAAAACTATATAATTTGCAATAGCCTCAAGAAAAATAAAATCTTGGGAATCAATCTAACAAAAGAGGTGAAAGACCTGTACAGTGAGAACTACAGAACACTAAGGAAAGAAATTAAAGAAAGTCTGAGAAGATGGAAAAATCTCCCATGTTCTTGGATAGGCAGAATTAATATTGTCAAAATGGCCCTACTATCAAATTAGGATGGACTGACTAGGTTACAGACGCTCTCATAACCTAACCATTCCACCTCTGAATATTCCTGTATTACCAGGAGATTTTGAGGAACACCTCACATCCAAAACATAGCAGACACTATCTAAAAACAGAATCCTGTTTTGGCATTGGGGTTGGAATTGAATGGTAGGGGTGCTTGCCTAGGATGTGTAAACCCCGAGTTTTATCCCTAGCACCATCCAAATAGGTAAATAATATAATTCAGTTGCTTGTCTGTTCAAAACCCACCACAATGTTGCACAATATTGATGAACATTTTTCAACCATTTTCTACAACAAATTCTCCCACTCCTATGCTTATCATTTGACACTGGAAAAGATGAGGATTGGGACAAATAGATCTAATATGAAACTAAGGAGCCATCTCATACACTAACTCCTCTGGACTTCGCAGTCCCAAATCCCCTGTGAGTAACATCTAAACTTCTAAAATAAACAGAAAATAATCCAAGAGTCAGCACTGAGTAGGCAATTTTTCTTTTATGATTTAGCCTGCAAGTTAGAGTGTGTGTGTGTGTGTGTGTGTGCGCGCGCACATGCACTTGCCTAGAAGATAGGAAAAGTGAATATTGTACTCTGATACTGGTTCTAATTGTTCAATAGCTATGATCTTGGAGTTATTCTGGTATACCAAGTCCTGGATGCACCTAACTTGTCTCTTTTCTCATCAGTGAATGGTGACAATAAAGATATAAGTGAACCATTTGTAACAAAACTCTGGATTAATGCCTTCCTATTCAGAGTGATGGTGTGTCTTCCGCTTGGTTTGTTTGTTTGTTTGTTTGTTTGTTTTTTATGATGCTAGGCAGGTGCTCTATCCCCAGGTCCAGAGTGCTGGATTGCAAACCTCAATTACCATCATCTCAATGGAGACCCTTTCTTGCTTATTAAAAGCCCTTCTTGGGCTGGGGATATAGCTCAGTTGGTAGAGTGCCCGCCTCACATGTACAAAGCCCTGGGTGGTTCAATCTCCAGAACCACAAAAAAAAAAAGAAAAGAAAAGAAAAAGCCCCTTTTGACTTTTCCTTCCTGAAAACTACTGAGTGAATTTCTTCCCTGGTATAGATTTCCTTGACTGACAAAATTATTAGTTCCCATTTGGCTTTTATTTTGAGGGCTGTTGTTGCGGGGTTGTTTTGTTGTTGTTGTTCTTTTTATTGTTCTAACCTTATTGGCTTTTGTTTGACACTTCTTATTCCTAACAAACACTGTAATGTTCACACATTCTTCTTCTTTATACTTAAACCATTGCTTTACATTTCAAGTGTTTTTGACCTTTCCAACCCTTATTAATGATGCTATCATTTAAAAAAAAAGCACTTGTAATATGTTATCCTCTGTATTTGAGCTCTGTCATATACATTGCCTCATTTCACCATCACTAAAGATCTTGGGTGTCAGTGGAATATATTATCATCTGGTTTTCTGCTGGGTAATCCTTCCCACCCTCTTTCTATTTTGGGAGAATCCCCCTTTCGTGTGGGTGTTTCCTTCCACTCTAGAAAACAAAAAGGGGTCACTTCCCTTCCTCCCCTGCCTCTAGGGCATAGCCACTGAGGCCTCTGTATGGCACTTTTCATCTTGCAAAGTGCAAAGACATACCCATTTTGCTGTTTGGTTTCTGGTGACTTAGTCCTCAGATAGCTGTAGTGTAGCTATGGCATGTGGAATGTTCCATCAGAGGGACGAGTTGTGTTGTTCTAATGCCTAAAACTTCCTTTTATCTTGTCCATTTTCTAAGCTTAGTTCTTCAACTTCACCATCAATTTTGTAGATTACTGACATCTTCCAATAAGGTCTTTTATATGTAAGTTATCTAGAGCCATTTTCTGTTGTTTTCAATTAAGGAATCTGACGCAGAAAATGAGACTATGTTCTGAGTGGTTAGCAAAAGCCAACCGTTTGGGAAAATTAGGGGATATCTGAGACTTGTCTGACTGCCCGGAGGCTGAAGGCAGTGAACACCAGGGATGAGACCTTGATGGCTCACAGTGTATAAAATGACAAAACAACTAATTATATTATACTTCTTGTCATCTGAAATAACATGCTTGCTACAGACATGCATTGGGGGATCATACTGAGTTCTCATTAAAACAGGGAGTAATCATAAAAAGTAAAAACTTAGAGTTTGTCTAAATTTAGCAGACTAGAAAGCTTAAACAAAGTGAATAGTGAGTGCAAATCCTTAAGTTCTTTCTTGAGACAGATAAAAATCTGTCAATTTTTGGTCATTGGCCTAATAGCATTAATTTCTGGTAGCCCAAATGCTGCAGTTTAAAGAGTCTCTCAAAGTCCCATGTGTTAAAAGCATGGTCTCCAGGCCATGGTGCTTTTGGGAGGTGGTGGAACCTTTAAGAGGTGGGGCCTAATGGAAGAAATTTAGGTCACTGGAGACATGCCCCTGAAGGGAATTGTGGGACCCTGACCTCTTCCTGTTTCTCTCTTCTGCTTCCTGGATACCATGAGGTAAATAGGTTCATTTCATCATGTAATTACTGAGTCACTACAGGTCCAGAAAAAAAGGTCCACGCAACCATGAGCTAAGACCTCTGACACCATGAACCAAAATAAATATCTTCACTTATTAAGTTGATTATCTCCAATATTTTGTCATAGTAAAAGAAAGCTGACTGACAGGGTAGTCAAAAACTAAACTCATATTTAGTATAGCAGTTCCTTAAGTATATAAATTGAACTTATAGGTCCTCTTTGTGCTTTGGACAAGTTACTCACAATAGAGGTGAGGTCTGAATACCTGCCCTTTATATTGTCAGAGACATGATCTTTATTATTCTGGAAATTAAGCAGTCTCTCTGGAGGGGAGCCATGTCTCTCTGGTTTTCCTATTAAGGAATAAAAATAATTTCATTCAGGAAAAATTCACTCTATCTTTCCAGGGCTTCCTATTTACAAAAGACATTCCAGGAAATTAGAACTGGTAGTCAATATTTAGATATCTAGAAACCTATATAAGAGATTCACAGAGAATTGTCTCAAAAGTACTTACAGTATTTAAGTCCTACATTTAAAAAGAAAGGAAAGAAATGAGAAAAAAAAGGTTGCAAATCAATCACCTTAATTTCCACCTTAAAAATAGAAGAGTATTCTCATTGTTTACAGAACAGGCTAGGCTCTTTGAAGATTTCCACTACAAACTTACAATATTGGAAGAAGAAGTCACAGTTCTCTTAATGGCCCCTCCAGCAAGCTGTGCCCCTCATATGAGAGCTGAGCTCAGGCCAGCACAGCAGCCCCATATCTACAGTAGGCTCCCAGTGTTTCACCCGACAGCCAGTTCTGTGACCCAGGTGGCGACCCCTGAAGCTGGCATGGCTATGGGCTCAGCTCTCCGGCACACACTAGGTCATGCCGTCACTGGAGCCTTCCATGGAAGAAGTGATGCTGAGCCCTCAAGACCTGATGTCTCTTACCAGGATCCTTAGGGAGCCCAGCCACTGCCAGAGCAATTTGGTGGCGCTTGCTTTTATAAGAAAACATTCTTTTGGAATGTGCCCCAAATTCCATGAATCAGGGACTGAAACAGTTCAGACTTGCAAATGAATTAGTCTAATCAAGAAGTTTAAATTGAAGAAATAAAAATCAGCTCTCATGAACAAATGACTTTAGCATAACAATTTAATTGACAGTGAAAGTATAACATGTAAAACCAACAGTTAAACCTCTTCCATGAAGGAGGGTCTTCTAACTGTACAGAAGCTCAGTGAAATAGTATAGAATTCAGGGTGATCAAATTGATGTGGTCTCCTTAAATCATTTATTGCGATGTTATTTTTGTGAGTTAATTTGAATGAAGTAGTTTTCTTCCAGAAAACTAAAAATAGAGAAAGAACAAAATGTAAAGTAGGTAGAAAAAAAAAAAACAATAGTAAATATCAGAGCAGAGAAGAATCAAATTGAAAACAAAAAAAAGAACAACAGAAAAAAATAAATGAAGCAGAACCCTTGTTTTTTAAGAATATCAATCTTTAGCCAAAGTGATTAGGAGAGACAAAGAATTGCCTATATCAAGCATGAGAAACATGACATCACTACAGATTCTGCAGATATTAAGAATAAAATTAAAGAAAATCATGACAATTTTATGCTAGTAAATTACACAATTTAGAGGAAATAGACAAATTCTTTGAAAGATACTTTGGTGAAAATAAGTTAAATAGCCAGGAGCAGTAGTGTACACTTATAATCCTAGGTACATGGAAGGCTCAAACAGGAGAATCACTTGAGTCAGGGAGCTGGAGGCTAGACTGAATGATATAGTAAGATCTTATCTCAAAAAAATAAATAGAAAATAAATAAATAAACTTAGGCATACTAAAATTTGGGAGAAATTATTTAAGCAGAGAACAATTCATGAATCAAGCAGCACCAATTAACAAGCAATTTAGGTTCCACTAAATAGGGCACCAGGGATAAACTTTTATGGGATCAAGTCAAAGAAAATATTTGATTGGTTAAACCGGAAAGTCTGTAGTTAGATGTTAGTTGATTTCTGAGGTGGATTTAGAGGTTAGTAAAGTCTGTCATTAAAGATTATTTGGTGGTTTCTAATTGCATAAGTTTTATTTTGTCATTTACATTGGGTTAGGTTTAGGTTTCAGTTGCTTAAGTAGGAACCCAGGACACTGAAACAGTCTCACCCTAATGACCTCCCATTGTTTGTTTGTTATCAGGGATTGAATTCAGGGACTCTGAACCACTGAGCCACATACCCAGCTCCTTTTTCATATTTTATTTTGAGATGGAATCTCATTAAGTTGCTGAGGGCCTTGCTAAATTGCTAAGGCTGGTTTGAGGAAGCAGATTACTGGGAGCATATCATTTGGGATTATATTATCCCTACTCAAGCTCTCTCTGCTTCCTGGCTATAAAGAACTGAGTGTCTTTCCTCCATCATGCCCTTCTACCATGAAGTTCTTAATCACCTTGGGCCCAGAGCTATTAAGTTAGTCAACCATGGAACCATGAGCCAAAATAAATTCTTCCTTCTGTAAATTGTTCTTGTCAGGTCTATGAGTAACAGTGATGAAGAGCTGACTAACACACCCTTGTTTTTACTTTCTGTTTAAATAATGATCCAAGTTGGGTGAGGTAGTATATGCTTATAATTTCAGCTAGGTGGGAGACTCAGACTGGAAGATCACTTGAACTCATAAGTTAGACACCAACCTGGGCAACAGAACATGATTCTATAAATAAAAAAATAAGCCATGCTCAGGGTTAAAGCATATTAAAAAGTAAAGTCCAAGCTGGATGTGGTAGAGCATCCTATAGTCCCAATTACTTGGGAGGCTAAGGCAAGGAATCACTTAAACCCAGGAGTTCAGGGTTAGCCTGGGCAACAGAAAAGACACTGTTAAGAAGAAGGAAGAAGGAGAAGGAGAAGGAAGAGGAAAAAAAGAAAATTCTAGGTCTGGGGATATAGCTCAGTTGGTAGAGTGCTTGCACTGCAAGCATAAGGCCCTGGGTTCAAATCCCCCAGCACCGCAAAAAAAAAAAAAGAAAAGAAAAGAAAATTCTAGCTGGAACTAATAATCCATGCTGCCCTGAACAGTGAACAATAGGACTTATTTTCACCAGTGTGTGCCTGCTCATGAACTCTTATCTCTTCTCCATAGTCTAGTTTTCAATGCATAATTGGCAAAAGCACAAACTCCTTCTTTCTTTTAGTTAAAGAATCCTGACTTTTTCCAGTGAGTAAATTTCTTTTTAGGTTTTCTATTCCCTTGCCTAGTAAGTTTATGAAATCAACTTTATTTTATTTGTGTCTTTGTTTTGGCTGTTGTGATATTGGTTTAAATCATTGACAATCTCATTTGTCTATTTAACCATGACCATGCCATTCCTGTCTTATCAGATACTTTCTCAATCTCACAGTTTTGCCCAACATACATGAACTAATAAACAACGGGAATTCCCAATTTCTCAATTGGGAAATTTCTGGTCATATTTTCCCTCCCTAATAGGGAAAATTGTTTTCACACACCCATCTTTCAATTGTAAGGTAACAACAGGAGAGCAGAAAGCCTACAAACTAAGGAAGATGAATTAGAAGAATCCAGAGAACCTAGGTTCTTTAGGACACCCTTAAAATTTGAAGCCAACCATAAGACAAAGCAAAAAAAAAAAAAAAATCTTGGATTTTGTAATTAAGTTGTTATTCCAAGCAGACCCTAAACTAAAGAAATGAATGAGTGAAGGAGGTATAAAAGGATACTGAGAACTCAAATATTCCAGGATGATAATACTGGCAAATATTCCTTAATCCTGTGTTCCATAGAAATCCTAGAAGAGAGATTCAAATAAAAAAAGGTGGTGACTGGAAGAAACCACAGTTTTATTAAAAAGTGGCATCAAGCCAGGTGTGGTGGCACACACCTATATTCATAGATATGTAGGAGGCTGGGGCAGAAGGATCACAAATTTGAGACCAGCCTGGGCAACTAAATGAGACCCTGTCTCAAAATAAAATTTATAAAGGGGGAGTATAGCTTAGTGGCAGAGGACTTGCCTAGCTTGTGCCAGGTCTTGAGTTTAATCCCCATTGCTGAAAAAAAGAAAGGTGTCATTCACCTGGGATGTAGTTCAGCAATAGACCATCTCCCTAGCACTCGAGAGGCCCTGGGTTCAATTCCTATCAGAGTAAAAAAAGAAGAAAAAAAGTTGAAATTGCTATTCATTTGTTGACCTAGTAGTACAGACCTGTAGTCCCAACTCTTGGGAGGCTGAAGCAGGAGGATTCCTTGAGTCCAGGAGTTCCAGATCAGCCTGGGAAACATAGCAAGACCCATCTTAAAGAGAAAAAAAAAGGAAAAGAAAAGGCGCTCATGGTAATCTGTAGTATAAATTCATTGGTGTGCCATAATTTGAAATCCCATTGGATTGGAAAAACAAATTTCTATACCCAAGCCAAACTGAACTTCAGTGCAGAAATGATAGATTAATAGCAAATAGTATTTACAAGTCTGTATCTCTAACTCTGTTGGAAGATATCTATTTTTTTTTTAATTTCCTTGTGGTGTGGGATTAAACCTAGGGTTCCTGCATGCTATTAAGTGGCCTTTGACAGGCAAAAAAAAAAAAAAAATCTTCCAGAAAAGTAGTTAATCTAGTGTCTCCTAACATCGTATATTATTTAAAATTGCCTCAGATCAGAGACCATTTAAGACAAGAAAAATGAGCAACCTCAATATCAATACTGTACTTAGTAAACTAGAATATTCTGACTTAAAAACTGTGTATAGTCTGGGTACAGTAGAGTATGCTTGTGGTCTCTTCTATGTTCAAGGCCAGCCTGGACAACAAAACAGGACCCCATCTCAATACAAGCAAACTATGTGAAGACAAAATCTTTGATTGTGATTATTAGGACATGGAACTACCTAGCATCAAATAGAAAAACAGTTTTTGAAAAAAACGTAACAAAAACATGAGGCCTGTCTAGACTTTGCTCGTGACTGCTTAACTCCTAAGGCAATCCTGAGTTTCAGAACTTAAACCAAGTAGTTTGCATCCACCAGAAATAACCTCCTACCAATATGTGCCTGTGAGGTCATGGATGATACTGAGAAATAAGCATTCTCCTAAAGATCTGAAATAAACACTGACACATTAGATTATCCTATTGGGGAATTTAATACACTGCAATGGGGATATACTGTTGAATAGGACTAGGACAGAGTGTGAAGCAAAAAGGGAACTCACTAGAGGCACAAGTTTAAGTGAGGGGAGTAAAACATTCAATAATTAAGATAAATAGGAGAAAAGATGAAAGATTAGAAGATAGGTCTGTTTCCCAGCAGTTACCTAGATTGAAATTTAAAAAGCAGGAAGACCAGTCCTTGGTGAGGGGGTAACTAAGGGAACTCACTGAAATTCAGTACTGGACAGTAGAAGAAATCATGAGACACAGAAAGTCAGAAACTCTGAACGTAATATAAAAAATAATATAGATATGTCAACTGGGCTGGCATGGTAGTCATGGGTGCTAGGAGGATAGAAACACAGGCAAGAGAGAGTAAAGTGTGGTGAAAAAAATTCGCTTGGGGAACTTGTGAAATGGATAGGTAGACTGAATTATGTGCACACTGCATTAGTGGGGGAAGTGGTTGAGTGAAAAGCAACAAAAACTGCTCTTCCCATGGGTGAATAGTTTAGTAGGAACTAGGTTCCTGGAATAGGAACCATTTATTAGTTCTGTATGACCATGAGCAGGGGCAGAAGATTGGGAACTCATAAAGAAAGTTGCCACCATGATCCAGCAGCCACCTCTTATGGCCCTAGAGTGCACTTGGACTAGTGTGACTGAAACAGGCACAAAAAAAATTGTGACTAGATCATCTAAGCTTCAGTCATCAAGGAGAGAGAGAGAGAGAGATTTCATTGTTGCTGGTATCCCATAAGAGCTATTGGGAAGATGCCAATAATGGCCGGACAGGAGTATCTTCACTCCGGATCTGATCCTGGGTAATTCACATTCATAGCAGTGAATGCAAAACTTGTGGAGGTTTAGACTTTGCACCCTAAAAGTGGAATATACAGGAGGCCCCTGAGGTCAAGACATGGGGCAGACACCAGCATCTCCCCAGCAACAGGGAGTGTGGATCAAATCTCCAATAATCACCAACAGAGCTCCAAAGTTCAGCCAAGACTAGATCCAAAGTACTGGAACTCCCACTTTAGAATTCTACACCATCCCTGCTACAGGAATACACAATTTGTCAGCACTCCCCAATCTATATCATGCTATAGTGGGAGATAAGAAACTGAGAACTACTACAATCAGATTTGGCTCCTAGCCACAATTGGCAGCTCGGTGAGGAACACAAACATGTTGAACTTAACAATCCCCAGCTCTTGCTTGACACAAGAGTTACAGAGCCCAAAAATAAACACAAAGAATGAAAATTCATCTCAGCAGAAACAGTTCTTTATTTCTCATCAAAATTTTTCCTTTTGTTTATATTCCCCATGTTTTAATTTTTATTTTAATTTTTAAATTTTTTTTAAATTTCATTTTATTTATTTATTAATGGAAAAAAGTTTTTTCCATTCTGTATGATTGTGTGTATATAAAATATACGTGTATATTTTATACCATTTTGCCTTCCTTTTAATTGCTCTCATCTCCACCCATAATTATTAAGACTTTATTTGACTTAGATGGGGCAAAATAATATGTTGGTTTGAGTTGTTTTGATCTTATATTTGTTGCTTGTTCATACCTTGGTTTTGTTCCTCTTCTTGCTTCTTCTTCACTCTTTCCTAACTAATAGCCAAATTTTCTTCTTCCCTCTTGCTTCAAGCAATAGTATTATTAGCCTGCTCTGAAAATGTTACATTTCTTGACTTCTTATATGATCCATTCTTCACTTAAAAGAGCATTGTTCAATTTTCATGTGTTTAGGTTGGTTTTACTATTTTTACTGTTTACTTTTAGTTTTATTCCATTATGATCTGGTAGGATGCATGCAATTATATAATTTTTTTTTGTCTTTACTGATACTTACATTGTGACCTAGAATATGATCTATTTTGGAAAAGGTTCTGTGTGCTGCTGAGAAGGCAGTAAGTTCCGCTGTTTTGGAGTGAAATATTCTGCAGAGGTATACTAGGTCCTTTTGTTTAATAGGATTATTTAGGATGGAAATATCTTTATTGATTTTATGTTTGGCTAACCTGCATATTGGTAATAAGGGTGTATTAAAATCACCCAATATTTTTGTTCTGGGGCCTATCTGAATTGAATATCAAGAAGTGTTTTTTTCTATGTAATTAGAAAAAATGTGCACTGACATTTTATATCTATACAACCAATACAACTCCACTAGATTTCTAGAGGTGATAAATGAATTCAGCAAAGTAGCATAATGAAAGATCAACATTCATAAATCAAGAGTTTTCTTATATTTCAATAGTGACTATGATTAATATATAAAACACTCAAATAGCTTAGCACGAAAACAACAGTAACAACAACAACAACAACAAAAACTAATCAATAAATGGGCAAAGGTCCTAGACAGACATCCCTCAAAAGAAGAAAGCTGAAGAGCCAACAAATACATAAAAAATGTTGAACATCTATAAATGTCAGGGAAATGTAAATACAAACTACATTAAGATTTCATCTCACTCCAATAAGAATGACAATTATCAAGAATACAAATAATACATGTATATCTAAAAGGAACAAGTAAAAATAAAAACAAAAAGGAACACAAATAATAATAAATGCTGGCACGAATATGGGGGAAAAGGTACATTTGTACACTGTTGGAGAGCAAATTAGTACAACACTCTGGAAGGCAGTATGGAAATTCTTCAAAAAATGAGGAATGGAACCACCATATGATCTCCTTTCTCACTTCTTGGCATTATTCAAAAGAACTAAAATCAACATACTATAGTGACAAAGCCACATCAGTGTTTATAGCAGCACAATTCACAATAGCCAAATTATGGAACCAGTCTAGCTGCTCATCAATAGATGAACAGATTAAGCAATTGTGGTATGTGTACATAGGGGAGTTTTACTCCCCTATAGAGAGAAAGAATGAAATTATGGCATTTTCTAATAAATGGATGGAACTGAAGAACATCATGCTAACTGAAATTAGTCTGAGAGAAATTCAAGGATTGAGCATTTTCTTTCACATACAGAAGCTAGAGCAAAATAAGGGGGAAAGTAGGAAGGACATTATATATCATAAATTTATCAGGAAGATATCTTTTAGTAGGAGATTGAGAGTTAGGGAGGGGAATAATAAAGGGGAGAAAATGCAGACTGAATTTAACAAAGTCACACTATGTATAACAGTGAATTACACCTTTATGTATTTGTAAAAAGCACCGATCAGAAATAAATTAATAACAATGAAAGGAAGAGCAGTAGTTGAGGAAGGAGAATAAGAGTAGGGAGGGGAGGAATGGAGGCCACTGGGGACTGAAATGGAGTAAATTATTCCATGTATGTATGATTTTATCAAAATGAACCCAACTATTATGTGTAACTATTATTATGGTTTGGATGTGAAGTTTCCCCCAAAAAACTCATGTGTGAGACAATGCCAGAAAGTTCAGAGGAAAAATGATTGGGTTATGGGAACCTTAAAGCAATCAATGAATTGATTCCCTGATGGGATTAACTGGTGTAGCTCAGTGGTAGAGCATGTGCTTAGCGTGCAGGAAGCCATGGAGTCAATCATCAGCACCAAATAAATAAATAAATAAATAATATTTAATAAAAAATTCAAAAATCTAAGCTAAAACCATAGATATGTGCAAGACAATCTAATTATGTCAATTAACTTTTTTTACTTAAAGATCTAAGTTAACGCAAAAATTCCACAATGAACAAAATATCAAAATTTTAAATATAGATCATTATTAGTGATTTTTCCTTTTGCTTCATTGCCATGGCACTGCTAAAGTCATTCCTTAATTTTTACTTTGTCAAGAACTTCACTGTGGATATCTTATTTTTCCTATCATTTTATTTTGAGAGTGCTTGTGACAGACAGCCTGGCCTTTGAAGTATTGGTTACCAAATGTAAGAATCCAAATGTAGACATGGTTATCTCTTAAAATGTTGAGCTCCAAGCTAAATAGAAATTGGATGAGATTTTGAGGTAGGATCAAGTTTGTATGAATCATGGAGAATTGAGGACCAAGTGCTACATTAAAAGAAAAGCATACAGATAGCACAGAGGTAAAAAAGACACCAGTGGGTGCTTACTCAACAGCAACCTCCAAAGCCACTCCTGACTATTAGGATACATTATCTCTTGCCATTTGCACAGTCTTTCCATCCCTGCCTCTCTTGTAGATAGATGTGGTTGTATAACTCAAGCCTAACAGGTAAATGCAGAAAGACATGGGGAGGAAGAGCTTCTGAAAATTGTTTTCCTTCCTGGCAAAAGAAAACCTAGTTTCTTCCCATCCTCTAAACCTGCCTTTGAAGAAAATCTCTGTCTAATGCAGTTGCAGATATCTTAGATTCACAAGAGAACAATCATGAGAATGAAATACAACATACTCATAATGGTAAAGTACAAGGACTTGAAGAAACTGGATTCTTGCTGACAGCTGTAGTTGA
>JAJEJO010005319.1:42724-107724 GCA_020662805.1 Glaucomys volans | reverse complement strand
AGTAACAATTCCAAAATAACTAATTTGAGGTGAGTTTAGCAAAAATATTTACAAAATTGTCAATGAACTCTGGAGAAAGCATAATAATTATTGTAATTCCTTAAGTCTAGTAAGAATAAGGCCTCTGTATATCCCTAGCCCTCAGTAGGTAAGTAAAAGAAGAAATTATCCTGAAGAAAGAGAGGAAGAGGGAGGAAGCCAGAGCCATGGTGAGGGCTGTTTAATAGATGTAATATTAATACTGGATGCAGAATCTCTGAAGTGGTCACCCAAGAAAGGGGTAAGAATAAGTACTCAGATATCCCCATCCTCCCTTTTTCTAGCTCCTCAAAATCAAGTGGAAGTCAAAGGCAAGGAGGGTCACTGATGTAGTCAGCAGAACAGATGGGAGAAGTGAAGAGTGCTCTGGAGGAGAAAATGGAAAATATCCAGAATTGTGTGTGTGTGTGTGCCTCATTCATCCATGTACCCCTAGATTCATGCACCAAATAATCATGAAAGTGACCAAAGACCATGTCCTGGAGTTTATAATTTTTCTCTATTGGTATCTCTCTTCCTATGATAATGCCTAATATTTATTTTACTTGGTATTTTAGTAGATATCTGGTTTGGAGGAGGATTTTTCGGTTGGTTGGTTTTGCCTGCCCAAACTTCATTTCCTCTTTTGATAGCAGCACTCTGATTTTCCTACTGGAATTCATTCCAACATATTCAGTTCTTGTTGTTCTGACCCCACCCCCAGCTCATTCCAGGCATATAAGCCATGTCTTACCCCATCTCTGGCCACAATAATCATTTCAAGAATGAGAACAAAATCCAAATTTTAGCCAATGTAAAATGAGCTCAAAACTCTTGTTGACATAATTGGAAAGAAGATGCTGTCTTCCTTTGGGAAGGAAGTTGGTAAGATGAGTTGGGAAGATGAAGATATGCACTGGGGATAGCACTAATGCCAACAAGAGCATCTCTCCAAGCCAGAGAGAGAAAGAGCAAAATCAAATCCAGATTCCTGCTACATGCTATTGTTGTTGTTGTTGTTATTGTTGTTGCTCTGATTGAGCCCAAGGCTTCCGACATACTAAGCACATGTTTTGTCACTGAGTTACACCTCCGAACCCCTTTGAGTGGATCTATTTTGATAAAAACTATTTGGTTTGGGTTTGTCATTAAGGAAATCTAGAGTTCTGACTGATGAGGCAATACAACATCAATATATGTCCCCATCTGTAGCCATGGAGGCAAACCCTATTTTGACTGGTTACTTTAGTCATTGGATTTAGGAATGGACCCTAGTTTATTAAATACTCAAATTAATCAGGCACAGTGTTGCATTGTCATTACTTGACTCAGGAGTTTGAGGCTCAATTTGGGGATATTTATAATAATTCTAGCTTATTTATATCATAGTAATCTTTGACCAACATGACTTCATATGCTTCTTTGAACAATTCTGACTTCCTTGGGATAAGTCCCTGGAAAATAATTTTGGAAATAAATATTGTGCATACTTTTTAGAATCTTGATACAAGCTTTTTGTTTTCTGAAAGGTGACTATGATGTGGGTATGATGGTTCAGGCCTGTAATCTCAGTTATTCAAGAGGCTGAGGCAGAAGGATCCCAAGTTTGAGGCAAGCCTGGGCAACTCAGTGAGACCCTGTCTTGAAATAAAATTTGGAAAGGTGTGCAGGTGGAGTTCAGTGTAAAGCACCTGCCTATGCATTCAGGAGTCTCTGGGTTAAATTTACAGCATCAAAAAAAAAAAGTTACTAATGCAAAAACACTATAATCTTCTTTTCCAAATTCTAAAAATATTAACAGGCATTTCTGGAAAAATGAACACAAAATCTGCTCTTACAGCTAATGCATATGTAGAAAGCTCTCAGAACCCAATAAGAGAAGTTAAAAATTGTAAAAATCTCAGGACTGAATTCAGTGCATGACATTGAAAAACCCCTTTCTTCTCAAAATAAAATTCTGATGAATTATTTTCATCTCAAATTCCATACTCTAGCCCATTGGCCACTTTGAAATTCCTCAAAAGCTAGAACATAGCACCCTGTCATTTTTGCTTGAAAGGGATGAAGCATCAGGGAGTTCTCACTTGGCTTGGTATCGTCACAGAAAGTTCTAGGAGAGAAAAACAAGTTAAGGACCTTTTGAGAGCGGGTGGGAAAGTGGGCGATTGTGAAATTTTTTATGAAATGGAAGAGCCAGAATGAAGGCTGCTCTTTGGAATATCTCTCAGTGGATAGCAGGGATAATTTTGTGGGAGTTTCAAATTCGGCCTAGATGAGAGTTGAGAAATGAATCAGGCTTAAGAACTATGCCTATGGGTTGGGAGGAGAGGCATGCAAGAGGCTCTGATATTAATTAACAAGCAACACACATATGCATGCATACATACACACACACACACACACACACACACGAGACAAAAACTATATCAAGAAAATAACCTTGGATGTGGCTACAGTCAGTCACATAGAAATGCTTGGAAGTAGAGAGAGAGAGAGAGCAGTATTAGAATGTTTTAAAATGATATTAAAATACAGCATACAGGGGCTACAGTTATAGCTCAGTGGTAGAGTTCTTGTTTAGCACACACAAGACCCTGAATTCAATTCCTAGCACTGGGAAATAATAAAAATACATAAAATAAAACTAAATATACTTGTAGAAATATGCACAAATTGTAGTTGCTAGCCTGTTGAATTTTGGCAAAGTTAAAATCCCTATATAACCATCCCTCAGAGGAAAAAGCAGAAAATTACAGTGGACCACAGGTGATTAATGCCTCTGTGTGTGTGTGTGTGTGTGTGTGTGTGTGTGTGTATCTATCCTTATTTCATTTCAAATATATAAACATTATTTTTTTAAAGTAATAGTCCAGAATTTCTTTTTCTAAACCAGGACTCAGCAATCTATGACCTGAGAGCTAGCTGCCTGGTTTTTGTTTTGTTTGTTTTAAGTGTAGATGGACACAATATCTTCATTTATGTTTTCTTTTTTTTTTTTAAATGTGGTGCTGGGGATTGAACCCAGTGCCTCATGTATGCTAGGCAAACACTCTACCACTGAGCTACAACCCCATCCCTAGTTGCCTGTTTTGGTAAATGCAATGATATTGCAGTACAGCCATGTGATTCATTTTCGTATGGGCTGTGACTGCCAGTAGGACCTTATTGCCAATATGAACTTATGGCCACGAAGACTAATTTATTCTCACCCTTTACAGGCAAAACTCTGATCATGCATGACCTAAAAAGGGGAGAGTATGAGGGTAAGGAAAGAGAGACATTTTGTGATCCAAATGGCTCCTTCTCGAATTCTCATAGTTGCTCTAGACTCTAGAATACCTGTGATATTAAGTAACAGGTTCGCTGGAAATTGAACCATTGAGAGCAAGTGCAATAGAACTTTAGCTATACTCCAGAGTCTACTTAAAGGATGTTAACAATTTATTGCAAATCTTCATCAATCACATTTCATTAGAGGCCCACTTCACCTAAACTTTCAGAAACAGAAAAACCATCTACTCAAGATTTATACCTCCATCTTTTCATGCATGTAGAGAGCAAACTGTGACTGGCTCTCTGTTACTTCATGATGTATAGAACAGCAGTTTTTGCAGTATTCCTAAACCTGACTTATTCCACTTTATAAAGCAGTAGTTTGCCATGAATTATTCCATTTTAAGCACATGTAAACAACCATCATCTGTACAGCACCACCATAAAGCACAAATTAAAACATAACTTATATGTGCCTACTTATCAAACTGAATCAGGGAGTACCTAGATACCAAAATCATATCAGGAACACCAAACATGGGAGCTTGTCAACTTCACCAGTTGTAACACTACCACCTAAGACCCATGAAACGAAATGTATCATGACCCAATCACCTGATCACTAATTACAAGCCTTGCCCAGGAAAATCACCACAGCAATGAATCTCTGATTTCCTGTCACCATAGGTTTCAGCAGTGCAGTTTCTTCTCTCCAGGATGACTATGCACTGCCCACTCAGAGCTGACACTTCAAGCTAAAATTCCAAGCTGACATTCAGAAACTGAAACTGCCGTCTGGACCCTCTCCTTTGACAACTATAGAAATGGTTCATTGAAATTCTAATCTGACTACCAACAGTTGATCTTTGAATTCATATCTCTCTCTGTACTCTTGACTCAGAATCCTATAACCCTATAGCTGCCTCAGCCCTTGCTTAGTATTTCTGACATATTTATATATCATTGTGTGAATTATGATGTGTGATCTGAGTGTTACAGATATTAGAAATCAAGATTGGAATAAAAGAACTTGTGATTGCAGGGTTAATGACTATCAATTGACCTGTGAGTATTCAAAGAACTGCCACTGAGAAAAAGTGGTTTAAAGGCTTGTAAATAAATTCTGACATTGTGAAAAGACACACACATTTGTTCTGTGTTAATGACATAGCTCATGACAATGTGCTCTCACATCTATAAGCCACTAGAAGAAGGTTAAAATGTTCTCCTGATTTTTCCTTCATGTAAAATTCTGCAACTAGCCCATTAAGACTGAAATGGAGAACAAACTTGTGTATGTGTGGTGGAACTCAAACCTAAGGCCATCTACATGCTAAGTACTCATTCTACCATGATTATTTTTAAATTAAAGCAAGGAAGGATCAATATGGAGAGCTCTGCTGAGATGAGCGAATTAACTCCCCACACTCATATGCTAGGCTTTCTTCATATGGCAACCCAAGGTAAATAAACAAAGTCAATATTTGCTAGGATTCTTACATTGAAACCTTATGACCAAAGTGACGGTATTTGGAGGTGAGGCCTTAGGGAGACCATTAGGCCATGAATGTGGGGCCCTCATAAATGGAATTAGTGCCCTTATTAAAAAAAACCCAGAGATCTCCCTTGTCCACTCCAACAGGTGAGAACACAAGCAAGAAGGTGACATCTAGGAAGAGAAAATGAGTCTTCTCCAGACATTAAATCAGACAGTGCCTTAATTTTGGACTTTCCAGCCCCTAGAAGTGTGAGAAATAAATGTGTGTGGTTTGTACACCATTCAGTCTGTGGTATCCTGTTATCGCAGCCCCAGAAGACTAAGGCAATATCACAGATATCACTACAAGTATATGAAAATGGAAGGCTTCTAAAATGTTATCTTGAGTTCAAGATTTGTAGACCATTCTAAATATACAATACTTTACTTTGATTTTTGTTTTTTTTAGAGACAGTGTGTCACTATGTTGCCCAGGCTTACCTCAAACTCCTCAGCTCAAGTGATCTTCCAGCCTCAGCCTCCTGAGTTTTTGAAATTATAGGCATATGTCAACATGTCCAGCTAATACAGTACTTTGCAAAGAAAAAATATCTTTACCACAGAATGGCATTTTGTTTAATACCATGATTCTACTGTTTGAAAACTTTGCATAAAATTAACTCATTTTTTTAATTGAAAATGTATTTGCTGTCAAGGATTTGGGAATAGTCTCAGAGTATGCCTAAAGTCTACAGAGAATATATTGAATATATTATATACAAGTTTTTTCTGCAAGGATAATCAAATTTCAAAGCAATGTAAATAAATGCGGAATGCTCAAAAGATTATATAGAACTATATCTGAATTATTCCATCTACTTATCTCTCATCCTCCAATTCCAACTAATACCAAATTTACCCTTTTCCCTGATTTTCTCCAGGTAGAACACTATATATACAGGGAAACCAAAATGTTAACGAAGACTCTTCCCACATCATCTATCTCATAATTCTTCTCCTTGATTCTCCAAACTTTTCATGGATTATTTTTCTTCCTCCCTATTTCCCTTACTTCTTTGACACAAAACATGACAATAAAAATATATAGTTCTTCTCAAATAGCCACAGTGGTGAAGAAAGATATATATATATATGTACATATATGAAAGATATCATATATATGTGAGATATATATATATACGCAAATAATTGTAGTAAAACAATGTTAGTACTTTGGTGCGAATTTGGACAAAGTGCTATGGAATTAGAGAAGGTTGATAAATTTTTCTGGAGGATGTCACTCAGAAGGTGGCATTAGGAGAATCTTGGAAGGTGAATAGTTTAGTAAGCACCAAGTAGGTGCCAGAGAAATGGAAGCAGGGTCAAATGAGGGAAGGAACTCATGTGGGCAAAGGCAGAGAAATGAAGAGTGTGATGTATTTAGGGAATGTTGTAGTTTGACATAGTTCCTAAAGAAATAAACTTTTCTGTTGTGGGTTTTATTTTTCAGTGGTGAAGTTTCAACCCAGACCCTTGGGCTTGCTAGCTGAGAGCTCTGCCACTGAGCACACCCCCAGTTTCTATATTGAATTTTAAAATTTACCTACTAGAAACACTTGGCGGGGAGGATGTGCTAAGAGGAACAAGGTAGAATAGGAAAACTCTGACTGATTTAATTTTAGCAAGAACAATGAAGTCATAGTATTGTTAACTATCACAAGACTGGAGAGCAATTCCTCTATCTATAACAAATATTTTTTTAAACCTGAAGTGAACACAATTCCCTATAGCTATTTTAGTCCCCTAAAATAAAGCTTTGCAACCTAACATTTCAAATCAGTAAACTTTGGTATGATTAGATTAAATATCTGGATATCCTAGAAAAGTCTATCATTCAAATTTATGATGACAAGGCATAGCATGAATGCAAATTTCAATTGAAATATTAAATATGAAACATCCTCATTTGCTAAGCCTCCATTCGTCTTTGAAGTTGAGAAGTATCTCAGTATTATCTCAGGCATTTGTTACAGTAATGAAATGAAATTTAACTAACACACTACAGATCCACAAATATTCCAAGCTCTGAAAAGATAGGAATTGTTTCTGGTCCCAAGCATTTTGGATAAGGACAATAAATCCATACTTACTCTTGTTGAACACCAGTTTCATACTATATAGTCTCAAAAAAAAAAAATCTGTCTTTATAGAGCTGGTGATTAAATGAGATAAGGACTGAAAACATCAGCAGTTCTCCCCCACCAAACGTGACTTGTATACAGCAACAGAAGCCCAGTTTTCCTTAACATGGTATATAGAATGGGAAGCTGTGGACAGCATTATATGAAGCAGCAATATGTAAAACTAATGAAGAAATGCTCGGGTTGTGTCTCAGTCGAAGAGTTCATGTTTAGCATGTAAAAGGCCCTGCGCTCAAATCCCAGAAATGAATAAATTAAATAAATAAACCTAAACAAAAATAAGTCATCAGGGAAATTGAAATAAATGAGGCACAAGGAAAACCAGGAGATAAATTTGAGAATGCAAAGGAAAAAAAAATGTTAAGGAGAAGGGAATAGTCAATATAGTTAAAAATTTCATATAGTTTCACTGGGGTTTTAGGTCAGTGGCAGAACAATTGTTTAGAATGAGGACTTGTATTTGTTCCCCTACACCTCACACACCAAAAACAAAAAACAAAACAAAACAAAATTCAACTTTTTTCAAGGGATGAATACCAAATATTATAGAATTTTGTAAGAAGGAAATTACAGTCACACAAGCAAAGGAAATAGAAATGAAATTGATTTAACTTATGTACTTGTATAGATGAGTCCCATATATCTACATGAAAGCAACTTCAGTAGATTAGGTAGGAAATGCTCGTATCGGAATACCATTTGTTAAGGAATAAATGAAAAATTAGAAGATGGGTATGAATTAGTTTGCTAGGGCCATCAAAGACCAATGGAAATTTATTTCCTAATGCTACTAGGAAGGTTAGAATGTTCAGGAAGTTAGAAGTGTCGACAGGGTTGGTTTCTTCTGAGGCCTCCCTCCTTGGCTATCTTCTTTTATCTTCATGTGGTCCTCTCTCTCTGTGTGTGTTCTAATCTCCTCTTCTTGTAAGGACACCTGTTATTTTGGATTAGGGATGGCCCATACTACTTTGATTACCACTTTAAAGGCTATGTCTTCAATTAGCTGTTTTGAGGTCACTGGGTTCAGAATTCCAACATATTAATTGGGGTAGTGACACAATTCAGCCTACATGTGTCCTTTATTTTTTAAGAAGTTTCATTATAAAGCTAAAATCAGACAAAAAGTTGAAAAAAGAAAAGCAGATTTAAGGAAAGATGATAGGATTTAAAGAGAAACTTTGTACTCAGAAGACAAAAGTACTAAAAGAAATTAATCACATGTGATTCATCAGAGAGGGTGCAGAAGAGGCATATTATGGCTCTCAAAAAACTATTCTTGAGAGAATAAACAGTGACCGTGAGATGAAAAATGGATAAGCCAAAGCTGTTTTGAATGCATCATTCAGATGATACCTGTTTACACAGTAGCTACCACCAAAGGTCCTAATGCAAGAAAAAGAAATTTCTTGGAAATTGTGATTTATAATCACCTGCTCCTCCAGAAGGAACTCATATTTGTATACTTGGTTCTTGTCTGAATAGTATGAATTGTTAATCAAGCTAGGTTTCAGGCACAAAAGGATCATTTCCATGAGCCTGTTCTAACAATTTAAGAAGCCTTTGTGTCAACACAAGAGCTTTCAACATCTTAGTTTAGCATCTTTGTTATTTTAGCATCCTTTGCATCTACCCACCCTGTCAGTAAGGAAAACATGCATCACAGTTACTGTGATGTTCCTTCAGTGTCCCACCCAAATCAGAATCAGAATTACTGGCTTTCATATTTTTTTTCTTTTTCACAAGTTCTCATGCAATTGTTAAGCTCCATAAAGTTTTAGAACCACTATCATAGACTGCATAATTTTATTGTCTTCAATTAGATAGTAATGGTTCCACCCAGCACATGTTTTTGTACCAGAAACTTTATATTTTAGTTACTCTAGAAGAACAGGGCCCACTGAGAAAGGAATTCACAAAGAGGTGACTGACAGTAAATGATTTTAGTACTGGGTAGTAACATCTAGAATTTAACTGCTTTTGCATGAAGAAGGATCTAACCATGCTATCAAATGTTTTGCTTTAAACTTTTAAATGCTTTGAATATTGAAAAATGACTCTGCTGTTTATAGAGAACATAATACAGATCAAAATGTCTGAATTAAGAGATTATATATGTTTAAGTTTGCTAGTTTGCCCATCACTCCTTGACTTCTTTCCAGAAAATCTGTTAACAGTGGCAATGTTTACCAGCCTCAAAAAAATTACATATTTTTTAAAAATCCAGTGCAGGATCTTATTGAATAATTTCTATTTAAATGCAAATTTTAAGTTCCTTCTGTCATAAAAAGAATTTTTCAATAAAAAAGAAGTGTATATGTTTTTAATGCTAAAAAAAATGGATAAGCCTAGATTTAATGACTGATTTTCTGTAGCATAATAGCAAGCACTTATCTGCTATGAATGAAGAAGACAGATGTGAGGAAAGGATCTTGAGGAGAGAGGAAAAGAATTGGAATACCTTTTGAGGAGAATAAAAGAAGGGAAGAAAGAAATCTTCATCATGTTGGCTTAGGACCAGGCTTCCTTAACAAGGCTCCCAGAGTGAAAGAAATGAAAGCAAGAATCAATAAATGGGATGGATTCAAACTAAAATGCTTCATCTCAGGAAAGGAAATAATCAATAATGTGAAAAGACAGCCTACAGAGTAGGAGAAAATATTTTCCACACACACCTTAGATAGAGCATTAATCTCCAAAATTTATAAAGAACCTAAAAAATCTTTACACCAAAAATACGAAGAACCCAATCAATAATGGGCTAAGGAACTAGGCAGACGCTTCACAGAAGAAGATATACAGGCAATCAACAAATATATGAAAAAGTGTTCAACATCTCTAGTAATTAGAGAAAAGCAAATGAAACCACCCTAAGATTTCATCTTACCCCAATTAAAATGCAGTTATCAAGAATACAAACAACAATAAGTGTTGGCATAAATGTGGGGAAAAAGGAACACATACATTGCTAATGGAGTTGCAAATTGGTGCAGCCACTCTGGAAAGCAGTATGGAGATTCCTCAGAAAACTTGGAATAGACCAGTTACCCCACTCCTCAGTTTATACCCAAAGGACTTAAAATCACATAGTACAGTGATGCAGACACATCAATGTTTATAGCAGCTCAATTCACAATAGCTAGATTGTGGAACCAACCTAGATGCCCTTCAATAGATGAATGGATAAAGAAACTGTGGTATATATACACAATGGAATAGTATTCAGCCATAAAGAAGAATAAAATTATGGCATTTGCAAGTAAATGAATGGAGCTGGAGAATATCATGCTAAGTGAAATAAGCCAATTCCCAAACATCAAAGGCCAAATGATTTCTCTGATAAGTGGATGAAGAAACATAATGAGGGATGGCTGGTGGGAGGGGGAAAGAGAAGAATGGAGGACCTTTGGATTGTGTAGAGGGAAATAAGAGGAGGGTAGGGGGCTGGGGAAGGAAAGATGGTGGAATGAGACAAGCATCATTACCCTATGTACATGTATGATTGCACAAATGGTGTGAATCCACATTATGTACAACCATAGAAATGAAAAGTTGTACCCCATTTGTGTACAGTGAATCAAAATGCAGTCTGTAAAAATAAAATTTTTAAAAAGTAATTTAAAAAAAGAAACTTCGTATTGAGCATTGAAAGGACTGAGGACAAAAGTATAAATGATGTTGGAAGAATTGTTTTAAAACTACTATGATCACATTACTTCCTGGTATGACCAGGCATACCAGGTCAACTGAAGGCATATGTTTGAATTAATCCAGAGTTTAGGATGGAGCAAATTAATTTATTTTAAAACTTTTTCATTAATTCATATTTTTTTGGTGATGTTAGGGTTGAAACCCAGAGCCTCTCACATGCTAGGCAAGTGCTAAACCACTGAGTTATAACTCCAACCTCTAGAATTATTTTTAATTAATATTTGTTTCATTAGAATAGTTTGTTTTCAGGTTTTTCTTAATTGCTTAATTTAAATATTGATTTTAATTGCAAATTATGGTTTAGAATTGGAAAAATGCTTCATTAATCATCTATTCCTATGTAACAAATTAGCTCAAAACTTGGGTCTCAAAACAGTGAACAAGTATTATCTCACCATTTCTGTGGGTCACAAATCTGGGTGTAGTTTAGCTGGGCACCTCTGACTTAGAAACTCTCATAAGGCTGCAGTCTTCCTGTTTGCCAGGACTATGGTCTCATCCAAAGGCTTGAGTGGGAGAAGGACCCATTTCCAAGGTCATTGATGTGGTTGTCTGCAGGATTCAGTTCCTCAGGGATTGGTGGAGATGAGAAACTCAAGTCCCTCCAGTGCTGTCAAGGGAAGCCTCTCCTAGTTCCTTGCCACATGACCTCTCTAAAAAGTGACTCACAACAATAAAAAATGCCTATATGTAAGGGCCTTGCAGGTAAAGAGCAAAAAGGTAGATGAATAATTAAAGGTCTTAGGTATAGTTACAGTTTAGGAGATTTAGGGCCTGTCATAAAGATGAAGCTAGAGTGACAAGAAGCAGCCAGATAGTTAAGAAAATTGGGTATCCTGGTAAAGCATTTATGAAGGGAAACTTCAGAAGAATTGTAAATAGAAAAGAACATGAAATGATTTGGCAACAGTTTGCAGGCAGGATTGGAGACTGTGATTGATAAAAGACCTATTAGAAAGTATAAATATGGTCAGTATAAGAATCAATTAGAGGTAACAAACAGTGGCACACACCTGTAATTCCCAGCTACTTGGAAGGCTGAGGCAGAGAGGTTCACAAATTCAAATCCAGTCTGGGCAACTTAATGAAACCCTCTCTCAAAATAAGGCAATAAAAGGGTTGGGAATATAGATCACTGGTTGAACACTGGCCTAGCATATGTGATCCCTAGTACCACACACACACACATAAAAAGAAAAATCAAGCCTAAGTTAATCATGGAATGAACAGGTAAATAAGGAGAATGTTAAGGCTATTGTTCAAAGACTCAATCAAATAGACATAGTACTTTGGGTGCTGGGGATACTGGCCAAGGAAGACTCCCAGAATTCTGAACTGAATCATTTTGGATGGGTGGTTGGTCCATTCTTCTTTATGGGAGCAGTACAGGAAACAGACTGGGAGAGGAAAGGACATGTGAATCCATGGTAATAAATACTCTGCAAATAATTGTGAGACATATGATGAGTAAAGGACAGAATATTTTTCTTTTAAAACAAATGTATTCCAAAACCAAACCTAGGTTTTAATCTAGGTCAAGCTAGATTTTAAAAAATGATAATGAAATTTGGAGCATTATTTCTGAATGAGAAATCAAATTTTGTCATGGTTATTTTGGAAAAGTTATTTGCTAGGGATTCGTTTCCTCATCCAAAATATAATAAATTTTTGTACTTTTTTATGATTCTGATATCCTATGATTTAAAGAACTATAATTTCCCAATTCTTCTATTATCCTTAACTGATCTCTTCACTTAATATCTGATTTTCACTGTGATGTCCCCTCTCTGTTTCTTATTTTTACTTCTTTTTTTTCATATTTAATCTCTCACACATCTAATTTTATATATATATGTACAAATATATATATATATATATATATATATATATATATATATATATATATATTTGTAGTTTTTAAGGGAGTTTCTAGACAAGAAGAAAATAAGCAAAATATTCCATGCTGCTATTCACAAATTTGGCCCCTCCCAAAATTTAGGGCCAAAGCATAGGATATGTAAATAATTTGGAATTACCATCAGTTAATAGAAAATATAAAAAATTAAAGAAGTTACTCTATGCAGTGAAATTTTGTCATCTTTCTGTGGTATTGCAAAGGGGGTTAAGACTATCAGAACGATTTAAGATCTGAAGTTTAAATGTGCAAGTGTAAATATCTAATCGCTCTCACAAGTTTCATTGCAGAAGAGACTCTGGGAAGCCACTGAGAATCTTACAATGCCTCCTTATCAATGACATGTTCCCTTCATGTACTGAAGACAGCAACATCTGCTAAGAATAAAAGGCAGAAACTTTCCCCCAGAGTGAAGTTATTATGGTATTCAAATACAAAATATGGATTGGAAAACTTGTTTCTATACAAGGAATAATTCCCAGGTATTTATTGAAGTGATATTTTTAATGGGTGTCATGAAATGGAAATTCCCAATGTGCACAGTTTGTTAATATGATACATACTAAACATTTAATGGATTATATTTTGATGATAATGATGTAAAACCACTGATTAAATCCATGAATCAAAAGTTTATTGGAAAATTTTTTTAAAACTGTACCTAAGTAGAAGATAAGAAAGGGAATAAGGGGAGGGAGGAAGGTAGGGAAAGGTAAAGTACTGGGGACAAATTGGTAGAAAATTTTATTCCATGCTTGTATAATTATGTCAAAATGAACCCTAATATTATTTATAACTAAAATGAACTAATAAAAAATTAAAAGTTAAAAAAAGTTAATCAGAAGAACTGTTTTATCTTGGCAATCACATCATCAATGAACAAACGTAATGATGATGGTGCTTGCAATTCTACTCAAGACAGTGTCCAACTGAGGAAGGTTATGTCTTCTGCTTTTCTTCCTCATAAAAGTGTGTGGTTCTTAGTTTGAACACTGGGAAAAAGAAAAACCTCTACAGCAAAACAGTAGATGCAAATTCTCATTCTTTCTTTTGTAACTAGCAATTGCAGACTGGCAAAGTGGATTATGAAACAGCAATAAAAGAAGTGGAATCCAGTGGATGACCAATTTTTTAATCTCACATAAATTATTTAAGAGAGAAAAAAACCACTTATATCCTTAGTGAGATATAATTAATATACTATATAGTTCCTATATTGGAAGTATGAAATGCAAGACCAAGGGTGTCAATCAGTGGCAGATTATGTGCTTAGCATGTATGAGATCCTGTGTTCAATCCTCAACATTCCCCCAAAATTGGATAAGTCAATGAGGTTTTACATATTCAGAGTTGTGTAATCATCAGCACAATACACTTTAGAAAAATTTTCATAACCCCAAATTAAATGTGTGCATATTAACGGTTACACCCCAATTCTCCCCAACCTGTCCAAGTCTCTACAATTACTAATTTGTCTTCTGCTGTATATATGTGAATATCTGCACATTTTATATAAATGGAGTCATATAATATGTAGACTTTGTTTTGAGGAAAAGCAAAGGGAAAGAACAATGGTCTGCTTTCCTATTATACTGAGTTTCTTGCCTTACGACATTTGAAATCCTTTGTCCCTAAATAGTATCTTCCTAATGTCTATTACAGATGGTAACAAGAGGGAGAATGGTCCATTACTGATTCTCTATGGAGTTTCTCAACTGTGTTTTGCTGTACAAAATGCATGCTCTGGCAAAGGGGTACGGCTTAGTAATAGAACACTTGTGTACCCTGCATAAGGCCCTAAATTCCATTCCAAGCATTACTAAAAAAAATTAAAAATTTTAAAAAAGTCAAAAACTGGACAGTATGTGATAGAGTGTATCAGTTCCTTGAAATTGGGAAATGGGTGCACAGAAGGAGGTTTTTATTTTGCTTTAATTTGTTGGTTTTGGATTTTTTTTTTGTTTTTGTTTGTTTGTTTGTTTTTTATGCTGGGGACCCAGGGCTTCATGCATGCTAGGAAAATGCTATACCACTGAACTACTTACTCAGCCACACTTGCCCTTGTTACACACCAGGCTTTCATCTGTAAAGCTTTGGGTTGTGTTATAACTAGGCCCACTAACCAGGACTTCATGTATACATCTCAATTTCTCATAGTCTGCCTCAATAAAGATTTAAAGCCAGGCCTTAACTAGAAACCAGAACACTTGATTTTTTTTAAGAAAAATATATATAGTATAGGTACTATATATAGTGTACATATATATGTACACATAAATTGTATATATATGTACACATGAATCAAAGCTTGCTACTGGTGGTTAGCAACCAGTATATTGTGGTACATATATGTTCACACACATGCATACACACACATATGTAATACCCACTTAAAATCTTGTTAAGCTAGGAAGGCAATTTAATTCTGTCAGTATGATACAGAAAAGTTGTATAGTTTTAACCTGTTGCATTATTCCTCTCACCATATCATTGTTATGGGAAATGACAAATGGCACTCAGAGAATAGGGAAAAACCAAACTTCATTTTATGCCAGCGGGCCCAGAGGAGATCAACACTCCAAAATCCTGAGCACCTCTGACCAATTTTTCATAACATTTATAAGCTATCTAGTGTCATAAATTTTCTATTCTAAAACAGTACATAATTGACCACAAAGTTTCAAAAAACAATATATGATTGTGTATAAGAGTCTTAGAGTGGGAACTGTTTACAAAAGCAGACTGTGATAAAGGAAGCTGGCTTATAAGGTCTTCTCTATCTCTAGCCTTGAGCCATGAGCTTTCACAGGGGCGTTTACACTTCAAAGGGACATGGTTAGGTCCCAGGAAAGTCCTTTACATTCTAAAAGGAAGGAGTAAATGGTGCTAGTTTTCCTGAAACCCAGCTGACAGGAACAGGGGGAAAGGAATTCTCACTGTCCTGGGCAGCATCCTCAGTTTACTTTATATCCAGGCCTGGGTCAGTTACCCACTACATCGTAAGAAACCTTGGGGGCATTTGATAAAATACATCCTCAAACAACATTTAATCATTCCAAAGTGAGGCCCAGGAATCTGTAGGTGTTGTGTTTTTTTGTTTTCAGTGATTTTTGTTTTTGTTTTTGTGTGTGTTTGGATGTGTGTGTGTGTTTGTGTTTTAGCACTTAAGTGATTCATACAGTCAAGCACAAGGTAGAACACACAGGTATACCCCATCCATATACTGGGAAGCTAAGTTCAGCTTTGGTCATAAAATCTCCCCACCTAGATAAGAAAAACCTGGGCAGTTACCAAATGTCCCCCTCGAGTGTCTTACACAGTATGGCATCTCTCTGTGCCTGAGTCCTGTGCCTGTATGGAGCAGTAAATCACAAAAACCCCAACCTGCTATAAAACATGGTAACAACCCCCGCAGCTGCCCCCAGGCAAACCCAGCTGGCCTGAGCTGGCTCAGAGAGCCCACTTTCCCCTGCAGCTGCACTGAGTGCCTGCAGCTCCCCAAGCAGCAGGCAAAGGGAGAAAGCTGCCCAGTGGAGATCCCAATCCACTGGGATTTTTTTTTTTTTTTTTCCTTTTACCTTAAAGAAACTTCTTCACTATGTAGACCTTGGAGGCCCATGGTCCAAGCTGACATTTCCCCTACAAGGCTCTACTGCATGCAGGGGACTCCATAGTTTGAGAGCCTATAGAATTCCTCCAAGCCAATCCCCAAAAAACAAAGGCCAAATGTTTTCCCTGATAAGTGGATGATAATATAAAATCTGGCTGGGGGGATGGGGGGTGAGAGAAGGATGGGGAATTTTAGATTATGTAAAGGGAAAGGAGAGGGGGAGGGGTGGGGGTATGAAAAATGGTGGAATAAGAGAGACATTATAACCTTATGTGCATGTATGATTAACAATAGTGAAATGAATGTACATCATGCACAACCATAGAAATGAAAGTTTGTACCCCATATGTATACAATAAATCAAAATGAAGTCTGTAAAAAAATAAATTAAAATAATTATATATATATGTGTGTGTGTGTGTGTATATATTCATATATATATATATATGTATATGTATATATAATTCCTCCATATTCAGACCCCTGAAAGCTTTTTCTGATTTCCCTGAAGGGTAACAGCATCGAATTCTTGAAAAATGAGCCCAGCATGTCCAATGATCCAGATGCAAGCTAAACACCCTGTGGGCATCTCTTCTCTCACTTCAGTTCATCCCGACCCCCCCGCCATGCTGAAGGGCTTGCACATTTGATCTTTCTGGTTGAAGGTCAGAAGTTCAGATCTCTAGTCTCCATTTTTCCACATGCGTGTGTCATAGAGCTGGAAATAAGCAATTTATTCACCAAATGATGCTGAGACTCTCATGGGCCCTCTCCACAGGTCCCAGAGGTGGGGGCTACCCATGCCCCCACCCCAGGAGTGAGAGACTGGCCAGAACACTTCGTTTTAATTAATATTTCTATTTCAGTAAAGGCTAAGAGCAGGGCCCCAAACTCCAGTGAAAGACACACTATGATATTTCCCAGAGAAATACTGATGGCTTTTAAACCAGAAGTTTGTGTCCTTTTTGAAGTTAAAATTTTAATTAAAATTAAAACTCTACTACCTGGTAGTAGCAACTCTACTACACTGTTTCAATTATCTACCCCTACACTGTGGAAAATCAAGAATCAAAAACAGCTTGGGGGCTGGAAGTATAGCTCAGTAGTAGAGTACTTGCCTAGCATGTGGGAGGCTCTGAGTTCAATTCCCAATAATGAAAAAAAAAAAAAAAGTATATATGTTCCCTTCAAACAAGTACCTATGTCTTCAAGAGTCTGTTGTTCAAAAAGCTCTTTAAAACTATCTCAGATAAATCTAGGGTGCCCTTGGCTCTGCCTAGCACAAAATCCTACTGCATTGTCAATGGTTTTGACCACAAATTTTCTCCTGCAAATAAGTGGGAAAATGAAAACATCATGCTTTCAGGCCTTTGTGTAAATTATGGGCTTCATGTGTTTATTAAAAACAAAATAAAATTAAGAAAGGTAACTTGTTGAATTTGATGCAAACTGTTGGTTGTGAGGAATACAAAGAAAACCAGAATCTTATGGTATCTATGAAAAACACTTAAGCATTTCAACCTAACTAGAGTTGTCCCTTGGTTTTCTACAGGGTACTTGTTCCATAACCCCCTTGGACACAAATATCTGCAGACGTATTTTTAAAAATTATGTATTTGCATATAACTTACTCATATCCTCTCGTATACTCTAAATTACTAATAATACCTAATACGGTATAAATTCTACATAAATAATTGTTATACTATATTGTTTATGGAGCAATGATGAGGAAAAAGTACACCTATTCAATGTAGATAGAATTTTTTCCTAAATATTTTTTATCCAAAGTTGGTTGAATTCACAAATATGAACCCCACAGATGCAAAGGTCAACTGTATATACCATGGACAATACATTGAACACCAGATAGTAGGGATCTGTATTTCTTTTCTCTGTGCCATGCTCCTCGTGTTTACAAATTGGTGCATTATGACAAATTTATTCATGTTTCCAAACATTTGTGTTAGGCCTCCTGAACCAACAATTCAGAGAAAAATGTTCCAATCCTTCTTTTTCTCGGTAGGTCAAGCTGGTTGGGCCATGGTGCTAGGCTAGCAATAGTGCTTGTGTTGATTTTGAGAGGGAGGAAGAGGAAAAATCAAGGTATCCTAATCACATGTCAATTGGAGCAGAAGGTAGAGAGGACAGTCAGATCCTGAGGTAAAAGTTGGAAATAACACAGGGGAAGGGGTAGATAAGTATCCAAACTACCATAAAACAAGTTTTGCCCTGGGGAGTAATGCTAGGGAAGGTGACCTTTTTTTTTTTTTACTTCACTGCTGGCATGGAAACCAGTGCCTTGCACATTCTAGGCAAGTACTCTACCATTGAACTGCACCCCAGTCCTTGTTTTTTTCCTGGTAGTGCTGTGGATGGAACTCAGAGGTTTGAGCATGCTGATCACATACTTTACCACTGAGCTACATTCCCAATCCCAAGAAGGCCCTTTTAAGCAAGGGAAATTGGGAGTACACATGAAATCATGAATACCAGGGACACAATTAGTACTTTGAGGAGGGAACTGTGTACTTAATATTCAGGGAAAGTTTCCTGTTTTACAATGGAAGCTGGAAGATGATGGTAGAGCATAGAGAAAGATAAAATAGATGAATTGTAAAGATTTTGAATGATAAACCCTAAAATGTCTTGAAAACTGTGGAAGATTTATAATTTAGTGACATGACTAGATCCCTCCATTCATTTGCTTACAGAGGGCAGGCACTAAATATAAATGATAAAGAAGCCCTGTGGAAACAGTGATCCACTATGCCCACTTAAAGAGGACTCTGCTACCCAGACCCAGGGGTATTTTATTATATATTATTCATTTTGGGTAGTGGAGATCAAACACCCAGCATAGCACATGCTAGGCAAGCATTCTACCATTGAATTATACCCCCAGCCCATGTTCCAGGGTATTTTTACCATTTGAGAAGTTAGAACAGTTTCCCCAAATCCCTTAAAATTTAAAAAAGAAGTCAGAAAGTCAAAAATCCTAACAGAATTCTAAGTGTTGACAATTGATTTAAAACCAAAGTTTTCAATACTCCAACATTCTGTTGGTCAAAAACATTTCAACAACCTAAATTTGTTTCAATCTGAAGTCTTACAGATGTTTACTCAGCACTAAATGCTACAATATAGACTGTGTGTGTGTGTGTGTGTGTGTGTGTGTGTGAGAGAGAGAGAGAGAGAGAGAGAGAGAGAAAGAGAGATTGATTCTATTTTTTATAGTTTCATTGCATTAAAATTTTAAACCAGATTTGAAACCCTAAGTTTAAAGGGTCAATTAATGGCAATAGCAGCTCAGGAGACAGCATGCACATAATGACTCTGTGGTTAGAAGTCTAGCCCTAGGACTGAAACTGATTTACTTACTGACCTTGAATAAGGTCATTAACCATGAATTTGCTTCAGCATCTGCTTCTGTACCACAAAGATAGCAACCGCTAAGCTGCTGCAAGAAGAGCTAGCTAAAGGGAGTTAAACACAGCTCTCTTCCAAAGTTGCTTCAAGAAGTCACAATAATCTCTGTAATTTAAAATTGTGTCTGATTTGAACCTTGTGAATTTTGTCCAAGCCATTACAACTCCTGAAAATGACAGTTAAACACTATTGACTGAATATAAACCTTTATAGCACTGCAGGAAAACAAAATCCCAGGTACCTCTTTTATAAATAACAATGTACACCTTTGATGAAAAAATACTTCTCTCTGTTGCCAGTCGATATTTTTTTTCAGTCTCTTAGGCTCTTAAACTAACTTCCTTATAAAGCATGGTAGACAAATACAAACCTGTTCCATATTTTAAGCCTCATTTCTCATATGCAAATAAATTGAAGAAAGAAGCAAATATTTGCTTGTCTCCTTAACCACTCAAGTGGCTGTATTTGACATTTTAAATATAAATGATGCATATGATCCTCCAGTGCACGCTATGAGGATTCCTCATGTATATATACAAGAGGACATCAGTTAACTATAATGAACTCTTTTAAATTTTGATTTCAAAGTATATTTAGTATATTTTCATGCTTTATATGTGCTACACACACACACACACACACACACGCACCCACACACAAGTTTGGTTCTGGGGATTTAAGTAAGGGCCTCATGTATGCTAAGCATGCACCCCACACTGAGCTACAGACCCAGTCTTGAGCTGTATTTTTTAAATCTAGATATGTCCTCATATGAAATGGTTATATGTTTAATAATTTCAATTTAATTAATACATTATATATGTGAGCGTACTTGTGCCTATTTATTTATTTGCAGGGTTAGGGGTGTAGCTTAGTGGTAGAATCCATGCACATGTGAGTCCTTGAATTCGATCTCCTGTACCACAGACAGACAATTTTTTACAGAGCATATTCTACCATATTTCCCCTATCAACTTAAATAGGATTAGTTTTTCTCTTGAAGTAATTTGTTTTGGTTTGTTATTACTCCCTCAGACTCATCCAATATAGCAATAGGACTGAAAAACAATACTCTGGTTTCCTATTTGTACACTTTGTGAATTTTTTTCCTTCATATAAATTATTTGACATCTCTTCTTTAACCCCTATACCAATTCTCTAAAGAATTCTGTATATTTCAAATAGAGAATAAGTCTCTGTTCTGTAAATAATACACAGCACCAGTTCTTACAAAATAAATGTCTTTTTTGTGCATTGTACCTATCCAGACATATTCCCAACCTCATTCCCCTGCTCACCTCTACCCCTTCTTCCTTTGCCACATATCACCAGCTTCACTAATTTCACCCTTGTTTTGATACATTCTTATTTGTGTCCTTTCCTCTGCATCCCCCTGCTTCATATAGAATTGATTCACTTGGCATCTGCATACATTTCTGACCCTCTACCCTCCTACACAAGGCCCAATCTCTACTCTGCCCAAGGCCATCTTCTGACTGCATCCTTTGTCTCCCTCGCCCACTCCCAAACTCCAGCCCTTGTTTTTTATTGACTTTTCTGCTCAGAACTGCCTCCCACGAACATTCATAACCCTCCTTACTGCAATCCCACAAATCATATCACTGGAACGGCTTTCTAGTCTGTAAGGATCCCTGCATTTACAGTTAGTTGTTCTGGACTGTGTATAGCAATTTACTTTTTTCCCCTGAAGCATTTATCTGGAGTCTTAATTTTTCTGAGTACTCTCTTTCCAGGTATCTGTAGCAATGTATGTTAAGCATACATAAAATTTATCTTTTATGGAAATAAACCAAATATCTGATACTGTTGCCTGATGGTCATCTGTAGCAATAAACACAAAACAAAAATTGCTCTCACACATGGGAAACTTACTTCTTTCTAGAGTTTTGTTTGTTAGTACTGCAATTGAACCCTGTGCATACTAGGCAAGCATTCTGCTACTGAAACATCCTCAGCCCTTTAAGAGACTATGTTAATAACTTTTTCTGGTTTTACAGTGCTGACATGTGCCACGTAACTTTTTCTGGTTTTACAGTGCTGACATGTGCCATGCTAAGTATCTGCTCTACCACTGAGTTACACAAAAGTGACAGGTCAATATTTGTTATGGTTAGAATATGCAATGTACCCAAAAATTCAGACGTGGGATGATACAAGAATGTTGAGAGGTGAAATGATTGGGTTATGGGCGCCTTATCCTAACTGTTGGGTTAACTCACTAATATAAATTAACTGGGAAGTAACTGTAGACAGGTAATGTGGACTAGAGGATATAGGTCACCAGGGATATATCTTTGGGGTTCATATTTTGTCCCTGGTGAACAGAGCTGTCTCTGCTTCCTGGTGCTATTTCCTGAACTGCCTTTCTCTGCCATGTCCTTCCACCAGCATGTTCTGCTTCACTTTGTACCCAGAGCTATGAAGTCAGCCAATCACAGACTGAACCTCTAAAACTGTGAGACAAAATACACTATACTTCCTCTACGTTGCTCTTGTCATTCTTTTGGTCACAGCGATGAAAAAACTGACCAGAACAATATTCTAAAAGACATTTTTAGACCTTTCTTGATTCTAGAATAAAAATATCTGATTCTTAAAAATCACCCTATAAGTATATAAGATCTGAATAAAATTGTATGAGTTCAAATGTTTTTAAAAGCAAACACCATTGCATATTTTTCAAGTACAACAATTCTCAAAGTAGCTCTTGGAGGAACTCTGTCATCTGTTTGCTGCAATAAAGCTGCCATGCAATTTCCAAAAACTAAAATTTCATGTCTGCCTCTATTAATTGTGATCAGATATGAACTGAATGCAAAACAATAGTAATCAATAGAAAACACAAGCTTTGAACTTGTTGCAAATGAAGGTCAAAAGGCAATCTGCCAAACTTCTCTTTGGCATAGTCACTCCTGTTTGGGAAAAGATTGATGCTAAATAAATCATTCACTGCCTCGCCAGGGGGCAAAAATGTCCCTTGCCCAGAACTGTTTAAATACTAGAGAGGAAATATGAAGTTTCAAGGTCTTTTTTGGTCACCAACCAATCATTCCAAGCACTTTGTCTCCTCTCTAAACTTCTTGCCATTTATTCTCACAGTAAATCATACCATGTATTTTTTTACTCTGTATTTATTGTCTTGCTACATTCTTATATAGATTTGCTAGGCGGGGCCCATAGAGTATACTAACCTCTCTTATGACTTTGGCATTAGCACAAAGTAAGTAAGAAGTACATTAATTCATTCAGTAGATATTTGTTGCATACCTATGATATGCCAGGTATCACATGGGGGGGTCCCTGAGATTCCATGGTAAAGAAGACATTATCCTATCCTCAGACAACTGTTATCTAGAGGGAGAGAGACAAAGGCAAAGGGTTGGAGGGCGGTGTGACAGAGCATATGATTTGCATGCACCAGGCCCTGGGGTCAAGCCCCAGCATCTAAGAGGAAGAGAGAGAGATAAGTAAAGATTTTACCATAAAATAAATACCATCAAGTAAGCCAAGTTTGGGAGTCCTAAGAGCATATTTGGAGAAGATTGAGCTGGTGTAGGGAGTTTTTTTTTTTTTTTTTTTTTTTTTTTTTTTTTTTTTAAGGGTTCTTCATTAGGGTAACGGTAGAAATGATGGAGAGAAGTGCCTGCACTGGCTGCTTATCTGTCATGCAGAATGAATGGGAAAGCCTGAATAAATGATTTTGTGTAAAGGATGTGGGAGAAGGAGGAAGGTCAAGAGAACTAGGGCATTTCTAGTATAGTCAACTCAATGTAGGCTAATCATTCCAGAGTGGTGATTCTCAGAAGTGTGGACAAGCAACAGCAGTTGCTGATGAACTGATGAAAATGTAGATTCCCAGGTCCCACTCCAGAACAGTCATGAGAAACTTTGGGGATGGAAACCAGTGACTTGTGCATTAGCAAGTTCTCCAAGTGATTGTAGTGGACACTTGAGTTTGAAAATCAATGTTTTAGCACATGGGTCTTAAGACCATTTTGCTTAGTATCCCAAAAAATGTTCAGAAAACTATATACAATTCACATCCTTTAAATGTGGCACCTAAATATTTTCTTTGTAAGTATAGTTACAAAATATATAAATTCTAACATAATAAAACTATTTTTTAAATACATTCAATTAAATCAAAAGGTTCTTAAGCAGTTTGGTACCCTCTATAGCACATTTTTTAAAATGAACAGGTTCCCACCATTTGACCCAGTTTTCTCACTCCTTGGTTTATACCCAAAGGACTTAAAATCAGCATACTACAGTGATGCAGCCACATCTATGTTTATAGCGGTTTAATTCACAATAGCTAAACTATGGAATCCGTCGAGGTGCCCTTCAATAGAAGAATGGAAAAGAAAATGTGATACATATACACAATGGAATACTACTCAGCCATAAAGAGAAATTAAACTATGGCATTTGCTAGTAAGTGGATGGAACTAGAGACTATTATACTAAGTGAAATAAACCAATTCCTAAAAAACAAAGGCTAAATGTTCTTTCTGATATGTGGATGCTAACTTACAATAAGGGGGGTGGGCGGTAGAGAAGAATAGAAGTAATTTGGACTAGACAGAGGGGAATAAATGCTACAGGCATGGGAATGAAAATAGGAAAGATAGTAGAATGAATCAGACATTACCTTTCTATGTGCATATATGAATACACAACCAATGTAAATTCCACATCGTGCACAACCAGAAGAATGGGAAGTTAAGCTCCATGTATGTATAATATGTCAAAACACATTCTACTGTCATGTATAACTAATAAGAACAAATTTTTCTTAAGAAGTGAATATAATTAAACAACTTCCATTTTGGGAGGGTGCTGGGGATCAAGTCCAGTCTGAAGAAATTTGCTTTGGTCTAGCTATATTGATAGTAAGTGTAAATTTGAGGCACCCTATGCTATCTCTCTTTTCCCTAAAACTTTGTACTATGTTTACTCAGCATTTATTGAACTCCTACTGTGTGTCAAAGCACCATGGCAAACAATAAACAAATATAAATAAAATATTGTCTCTACACTCTGAGATTTTACTGTATGTACAAAAGAGGAAAATGGGAAGGAAGGAAGGAAGGAAGGAAGGAAGGAAGGAAGGAAGGAAGGAAGGAAGGAAGGGAGGGAGGGAGGGAGGAAACCCACCCACACTATATTTTGAAGTATATAATTTTAGAAGTTAGAAAGATTGAAGAAAGGGTTGATTAATTCTAAAAAATAAAGGGGTATTAAATACCAAAGTTTTTATTCTGTTTTGCCTCAGAAGCAAAAATCTTTTTAAATGCAGGATTGAACTGAGGGTCTCACACAAGCTAAGCATTGCACCAAACCATTGAACTGTATTCCCAGTCCCAAAGAGTCAATTTTGTATTACCAAGAAGGCTATAAATATTTTTTTAAATTTATGTTAACTAATTAAAGTCACAAATTCAACCCCTTAGTTCTTCCTAATGTTTTCAGATCCTTAACATAATATTCTTTTGCAGAGTGGGCAAGGGATAGCTGTGAATTGAACCCAGGTCTCTTCACCATTGAGCTACATTTCCAACTCTTCTTATTTTTAAAAATTATGAGATAAGGTCTGGCTAAGTGGCTGAGGCTGGCCTCAAACTTGTGATCCCCCTCTCACAGCCTCCTAAATCACATGCCCCATTTCACTTGGCTTTTTTCTTTTTTTTTTTTTTTTCCTTTCTTTCATTCTTTTTCTTTCTCTTTTCTTTTCCTCTTTTAATTCAGGATCTTGTAAAGTTGTCCAGGCTGTTCCCCAACTCCTGGACTCAAATGTTCCTCCTGCCTCAGTCTCCCAAATAGCTGGCACTACAGGCATGGGTCACTGGGCTGAAGTCTAAAATTCTTACTCCTTTTTAAATAATTGTTCATTGTCAATCCTAGGGGACATCTTATTAATGCTAACCTGGACTCACTTACAAACTTTATACCTTTAATCTTAAAATTTTATTGGCAAATGTAATATTTTCTATTTCCTTCAAAACTATTTCAACTTAGTAAGCAAAACCTCCTTGAGTATTAGGTAATTCTTAAAAATGTGAAATGTAATAACAACTTTTTTGTACTAGGAATTGAATCCAGGACCTTGTACATGCTAAGCAAGTGCTCTACCATTGAGCAATCTCTAGCTCTTTTTTCATATCACTTTGAGGACAGACTCACAAAGTTGCCCCAACTGGCCTGGAACTTGCAGTCTTCTTGCCACAAGCTAGGAATACAGGCATGTACCGGCACACAGGACCATGCAGAACTTTAAAATACAATGAGATATAAGCCAACATAAATGTTCCCACTTAGGAAGATTTCAAGTTAAGATCACAAGTCTAAATCAATTAATCAATTTTGCATATTAGAGTTAAAAGGCTGAAGTTCTAATACACTTTAAAAATAAACAAGAAGGGGCTAGGGTGTAGTTCAGCAGTAATGTGCTTGTCTAGCATGCTTGAGGCCCTGGGTTCGATCCTCAGCACCACACATACACACAAAGGCATAAGTAAATTTATTTTTTTCAAAAAGATCTGGGGATGTAGTTCTCTGGTAGATGGAACAACTGTTACATAGCACATAACTATAGTATGATTTTGATTTTTCTAAATACTTAGAATCTTTTTGAAACTAAGAAGATGCTGACTCACTGACTTCAGTGTTGGTTCATTGATTATAACAAATGCACCATTGTGGTGAGAGTTGCAGATAATGGGGAAGTTTGGGAGGTTGGGCGTGTTAGTGGGAACCCTGTACTTTCTGTTCTATACTGCTATGAACTTAAACAGCTCTAAAAGACACAATGTACTAATCAAAAGAAAGAGAATGGATGCAGAGAGTTCTCTTGAAAACACTTACTATGTCTGTTAATAGGAGATTTTGGTTGGTATGTTACATTATTGTCCAAATCCTCAATTCCATTTGTAATTGCTCTGTCAATTACTCTATAACTTCAAGAGGTAGGCCATGTTCCTGAATTCAAGGTACACACATAGCCTAACTCTTGAGTTTCTTAGAAAACTCTATAATATATGCTAGTTGGTCACTTGATTGGATTTTGTAAAACTTTAGTTTTAAAGATAAGTCAAGAGACTGGAGTTGTAACTCAGTGGTAGAATGCTTGTCTAGCACATGTGAGGCACTGAGTTCGATTCTCAGCACCACATAAAAATAAATAAAGGCATTGTGTCCATATACAGCTAAAAATATTTTTTAGAAAAAAATAAGTCAGGTGGGTAAAGTGGGGCCGCCAGGTGACAGTTAGTGGCCATGAGGCCAGGTGGGGGGATTGTGGGGGCTGCCTGCCGACTCCATCCACCCAGCGTGGAGACCCTGGACAGTCCTACAGGGTCACATGTTAAATGGTGTAAACAGCTTATGGCTGCTACAATTTCTATTCAGATTTTAGGTTTAGTGACATCAGAAAATGTATCCAGAGATTATTAAGAAAAGAGTAACTGGAGCTCCTGGTCTTCAAAACCTGGCTGAGCAAACAGTGTCCAGTTGGGAGAAGCATTTGCTGTATCACCAATGCCTGGGTGGCTGGCCACGGAGCAACTCAGACCAGTTGCCCAATTGCCCCCATCTTACCTAAGAAACTGCCTACTGAGGGAGACGCACGAGGACTCATATTAGCAAAGGAAAACTCTGACCTTGGGGTGATTTTCTTTATGTGCAATTGTGAATTAATTGTACTGTTTTCATTATGGCTGAATAGTTATGTTGTGTTACCTCTATAAAAGGCTCAATGTTGACTGTGTGCATAGTTTTCAAAAACTATATATTAATAGGTCAAACTGAATCTGTACTTTAGCATGAAGCAACTAAGGTTTATCAATTTTAGTCTATTTACAAATTTTCTGTAACAGAATTAGCTGGTGTTGGGATGGTTTAACAGATGGTATTAAAAAAATAAGACTTAAGAAAATTTCATTCCTGAATCAGATTATAACTAAAGTCTTTGATGAGTTATTGTAAGTCAGCAAGTTTTATAACTATCTCTGTTATATTTGCCCTGTAGCCAAATCTACAAAGTTGACATTAAATTTATTACTTGTTAAGAAATTTAAAGTTAGAGTTAAAAAAAAAAAAGGCAAGTCAATGTTTGTCAGGTATGATAGCATGTGCCTATAATTCCAGCTACTCAGGAGGCTGAGGAAGGAAGATCTCTTGAGCCCAGGCGTTTGGGGCCAGTCTGGGCAACAGAGCAGGAATTCTACCTCAATTAAAAAACAAAACAAAAAAAAAAAACAAAACAGCAAAAAAGTGTTATTTCTTGGAATCTTTTGTGTTTCAGAATTTCAGAAGGTTTTTCTCTGCCTAGTAATTTTAATTTACAAGTTATTTTAGCAACAATTATCCCTCAACTCTTAAAGATTCCAAAAGAGACATGAACAAAAATTTTACTATATGGTGAAATATTAAATTACAGAAAAAGTACACACAGAGAAAAAATAGAGGATAGGAAATCTTTTTGTTTGTTTGTTTTTGTTTTACTAGAAATATAACCCAGGGGCTAGGGGCACTTTACCACTGAACTATAACCCCAGCCCTTTTTTAAATTTTTTAATTTTGAGATAGGTCTTGCTAAGTTGTTGAGGCTGGTCTCAAACTTGCAATCCTCCTGCATCACATCCTGCAGAACTTGCTGGGATTACAGACATGCACTATCACACTCCACTGAGTGATTCAGTCTTGAAGGGGAAGGTGTCATGATGTATTTTCAGAGAACTTGGTAACTAAGAAAAGTTTAAAATAGTAGATCAATGTTAAACACAATAAAGTTACTTCAATAAAGAATGAAATATATCAAAAGGCACACCAAGTAGTTTGCCATAGAATCTTGCCTAACATTTTGTATAGTTCTCAATAATCATTTCTTGAGTAAATTAATGAATATAATAATAAATAAATACAGCATGAATTAGCTTGGTAGTAGGAAAGTGTAAATTGGGAAGTATGGTTATAGATCTGACTTACAGTAAAATAAAATACATCTAAGTACTGGGGATGTAGCTCAGTAGTACAGCACTTGCTTACCCTATGTGAGGAAGATCCTGGGTTAGATCCCCAGCACCATCCCCAGCACCACAAAAAATAAATAAAATAAAATGTATTCTACCTCTCCTAAAAATCCCCTATATTCTACCTACTTATCCATTCCCCTCTCCAAGAACCCCTGAAAACTACTGTTCATTTTACCATCTCTAGTTTATACTTTCTAACATATCATATAGTTGGACCAAGCAAGTAGGTTTTTTATTCTGGCTTCTTTTCTTTAGCAATATGCCTTTAAGATTATCCCATGTCTTTTTGCAGCGTCCTTTTTATCATTGAATAATATATTCCATTGTATGGGTATACTACAATTTGCTTATTCTTTTATCTGTTGAAGGACATCTTGGTTTCTTTCACTTTAGGCAATTATACATAAAACTGGTATAAACATTCTTTTGCAGAATTTTGTGTGAATATAAGTTGTCAAACCAATTGGATATCATTGCTGGATTGTATGGTGAGACTATGATTAACTTTGTAAGAAACTGCCAAACTCTCTTCCAAAGTGACTATAAAATTTTGCATTCCCACCAGCAATGAATGAGAATTTCTCTTGCTTTGCATACTTGCCAGCATTTGGTGTTGTCCCTGTTTCAGATCTTAGTCATTCTAATATGTGTGTAACATCAGTCCCATTGTTATTTTAATTTGTAGTTCCCTGATGACAAATGATGCTGACCATCTTTTCATATGCTTACTTGCCATCTGTGTATCTTACTGAGATGTCAGTTCAGATTCTTTGACAATTTTTAAAATTGCCCTATTTTCTTAATTATTAGTTCTAAGAGGTCTTTGTATTTTTAGGTACAAGTACAAAATTATATATAAGTTTCGCAAATATTTTCTCTCTTTCTGTGACTTGTCTTTTGTTTCTCTTTACAGTGTCTTTCACAAAGAGATTTTATTTTCCATCTTGTGTGTGTGTGCATGCATTTGCCTTGCACATATTAATCACATTCTCTAACAGTTTTTTTTGTTGTTGTTGTTTTGTTCTATTTCGTTTTGTTTTGTTTTTTGTTTGGTTGGGTTTTCTGTTTGTTTTTTGTACTGGGGATTTGTGGATTGAACTCGGGAATTTTAGTAAAGTCTAATATCACATTTTTCATCTAGAAAATGTGTTTTTATTTATTTATTTATTTACATATAGAAATCCAACTGAGCAGCACAGTTTGTTGAAAGGCTATCCTTCCTCTATTGAACTGCCTCTGTGCCTTTGTCAAAAATCAGTTACCTATAAGTGTGTTTTCTATTTCTGGTCTCTCTTTTCTATTCTATAATCTATGTGTCTGTCTATCCTTTTATTTATTTTTTTATACTGTTGGAAATCAAACCTAGAACTTTGAGCATACTAGTCAAGTGCTCTGCCTCTGAGATTGTACCCCTGGCCATAAATGTCTATTTTACCAACATAACAGTGTCTTAACTACCGTAGTTTTGTAGTAAGCCTTGCAATCTGATAGCCCCTGACTTTGTTCTTCAGTGTTATGTTTACCATTCTAGATTTTTCCTTTTCATATAAACCTTAGATCTAGTTTGTCTATGACTACAAAACTAGTTTCCTGGGATTACAGTTGTGTTGAATCTATAAGACCAAGTTGGGAAGAATGGACATCTTAACAATATTGGGTCTTCCACATAGAGTATCTACATATTTATATAAATTCCAAGTTAAATATATTAAAAAATGAAAGGAGTTTATTACTCACATAATTTAAAGTGTCTGCCGGGTGCAGTGGCGCATGCCTGTAATCCCAGTGACTCAGGAGGCTGAGGCAGGAGGATCAGGAGTTCAAAGCCAGCCTCAGCAACTTAGTGAGGCCCTAAGCAACTCAGTGAGACCCTGTCTCTAAATAAAATACAAAATAAGGATGGTGGATGTGGCTCAGTGGTTGAGTGTCCTTGAGTTCATCCCTGGTTCCAAAAAAAATTAAAAAAAAAAAATTTAAAGTGTCTAAGATAACAGCCTTCAAGCATAGTTTCATGTAGAGTTTCAGGATTTATCCTAGGGTACATCTTACCTAACAGAGGACATATTTGACTTTGGCTATTTTCCCTTCTGGCATTGAGTGGAGTTCTTGCTTCATGTCCAATGCATCATCCAAAACTTTTCTTCAAGCATTTCTAGCAATTGACCTGGATCCATTCTGATTTGACTAACAGAGGTTGCATGCCCATTTTTGTAATAATATTCCTATAGTAAATCATATATTTCACTCTAGATATTAGACAGGGGTAGAGACAGCTTCCCAAGAAGCACACAGGTTTCCAAATGGAAACTGGATGCTGGTGTAACATTCTGGGAAAGCAATCACATATATGAAACCAAGGGTTCAATGCTCAGCACTGCACATTCACGTAAAAGGTGAATTTATGATTTGTAAGTAATTCCTCTATAAAGTTAATTTTGAAATGTCCTTTAAAAACCATAATCCTCTTTGAACCTCAGTTTAGAGGCACAGATCTTCTGATGAGAAATGGCCTAAATTTAGTTGCTTTGCTGTTTTGGCCTGAATGACCAAATTCAACCCAATTCTTGGGGTCCAAAAGGAAATCTAAAGTAAATTCCAACCAGGCATGGTGGTGTACACCTGTAATCCCAGCCGCTCAGGAGGCTGAAACAGGAGGCTCTCTAGTTCAAAGCCAGCCTCAGCAAAAGCAAGGCACTAAGCAACTCAGTGAGACCCTCTCTCTAAATAAAATACAAAATAGGGCTGGGGACGTAGCTCAGTGGTTGAGTGCCCCTGAGTTCAATCACCAGTACCTAAATAAATAAATTCCAAAGACAAATATTCTAAGATCATAAAGACTAGGTATTATGGTTTGGATATGATACGTCCCCCAGCAGCTCATTTGTGAGACAATGCAGGAATGTTCAGAGGTGATATGATTAGATTACAAGAGCATTGAACCTGTAGCCTCACACATGCTAGACAAGTGCTTTACCACTGAGCTAGACCCTCAGCCCATAACTAGATTTAATTAAGTTATTTTTAGTATACTTACAAAGTTGTATACCTTCTGGCTCTATAAAATTGCCTTTTCTGAGTATTTCATACAAATGAAATTATGGAAGATTGTGATTCTTTTTCTGGTTCTTTTCCCTTCGCATAAGTCTTTGAGGCTCATCCATGTTGCAGCATGTATCAGCACTTCCTTTTAATTGATAAATAATACTCCATGGTATTGATATACCACATTTGTCTATTTATTTGCTGAAACTGATTTATAATACTATGTCATGCTCATAAAATGTATTCTGAAGAACCTTTCATATCTGGAGTACCTGGGATAGATTTATGCCTGCCATTTGTTATATCTGGGGATACTTGGATAAATATGAATGAGTATTCCATCTCTGAAGTAGACACAAAACTGGGTTCAGCCTAAATCTTCTGGTAAGGATTCTAGGCACACTGATGCTGAGCTTGATCTTTCCTGGCCCACATCTTGGAGTTTGTGGTGGATGAAATCCAGCATTTAGGGGCAGGCAATCACTGGACCAATCAGAAAAGCACTTACCCCTTGGCACTAATCTGAGGAGTATAGGGTCTTTGTTGAAACCAGTGCAGTATACCTAGCAACAAAGTTTGAGAATGTCCAGCTTCTTATGCCTGGCAGGGCTCCCTTAGTTTGGGTGAATTAACAATTCTTCCTTTTGTGTTTCTAGGGGGACTTGGCTGCAAAAGACCTGGAAATACTGAAGTTACATAACTGGCTCTTATATTCTTTGTTTAACACCTATTGAGCATCTAATATCTGCTAGGCCATTTGTATACCTAGTCTAATTAAATGTTTGCATTTATAAAATAGTTGCTATCATACTTATTTTACAGATGGAGGAATTGAAACTTACAGAGATTTATTTGCCCAAAGTCACCCTTTCAATAAAAAATAAGGTCACGATTTGAACCCAATCTCTCTAAGGCCAATTCTCCTAATTCTAATATGCTATTTTGAAAACATATTGTTTGAAAAGTTCAGAAGTCTTGGGTTCAATCCCCAGCACCATTACTACCACCAGAAGAAGCAGGTGAGGGAAATTTTAATTTATTATGGTAGAATAATGAGAAGTAAGAGATGATTGAAGTAGTTTTCCCTGCTTCCCATTCACAGTGCTTGGGATCCAGCCTGGGGCCTCATGTGTGATGAGCAAATCCTCTACCACTCAGCTACAACCCCAACCTCTTGAAGTGTTCCTCTCCAGTCATTTTTGGGGAGAGAAAAATTACAAGAACTTTACACCAATCAGAATCATAGGAGTGGGGAAAATGTTGAGGGAAGAGGAGCCCACCTATTTGGTCTAAAGGCATTACCAAGGAGATTATATTCATTTCTGTTCCCCCATTTCACACCATTACTTGGATCATTTCCTACCTACATAAATATTTACAAGGATCAGATAGTTCTTAAAAGATATTAAATAATTAATTTTTCATTCTGTTATATTGAAAATAGGTAATAAATGGAAATATAAAATATTAAGAGAGTTCCTAGGATCTTAAATGCTGTGGAATTATGATAATAGATTCCGAGGCATAGAACTACCTTATCATTTGCTCTTATCAATAAATCTCTTGTCTTCCTAACTTTGATTCATGCTTTTCCTCCTTCTCAATTTTTTTCACATATTTTTCTTACTTGAATCCTTCTCACCTCCAATTTTCATCATGAATATCAGGTACTGAGAGAGGCCTCTGTTGACCACCCACTTTAAAATAGCTTATTCTGGGTTGGGGATATATCAGTGGTATGCACAAGCTTAGGATATACAAAGGTCTGGGTTCAATCCTCCAAAACAAAAGACAAAACAAAAAGACCATTCCCGATCTTAGAGCATTTGATTTTGTTGTTGTTGTTGTTTTGGTTTTGATTTTTCTGGTGTGTTTGTTTGATTGTTTGGTAACAGGGATTGAACCCAGAGGCCCTTAACCACTAAGCCACATCCCCAGCCCTTCTTTAATCTTAATTTTTATTTTTAGACAGGGTCTCACTTTAGTTATTTAGAAAGCATTTATTCTTAACCTCCAAATCCTTATTGTGAATTTTTAATTATCTATTGTTTATTGACTTGTTCATTGACTGTCTTGGCCCACCACTATTTATACTGCAAACTCCCTGTGGACACGGAGCAAATCTGTTTTGATCACACTGTATATCATCTGCTAGCATAGTGCTCAGTTCTTAAAGAATCTCAATGAATCATGAAAAAACTCAAAAGTAAAACAAATAAATTAGACCTTAAACCATGTCTCCAAAGTTCCCTTTTAAGTGTCCTATAGACTAAAGGGATTGCCACTTTGAGGGGATGAGGATAACACATCTTGCAGAACAACATACTTCTGGCTACACAGCAGTTGAGCAATCTCCCACCCGCTTTGATCCCTGCAACTGAAATTGATTTAGTTGAAAGCTCCTTACTCATTACTGCCTAAGGCCCATCAACTATTGCTTGATAGAGAAAAGTTAGCATACCCTGGGTCTTTCTAACCAGGTATCACAGAATCAGCAACTCCAAACAGTTCAAGGAAGGTATTTTAAAAATTTTTTTGTTCATTTTCTTTATTTACTATGTTGTGCTTCAATTAATGTAATAACTTTTTTCTAAAACCAGTGACAGCCATTTCTATACCATTGTGAGAAACACTAGTTATATTATGAACCTTAAAATTTTCTTCTTCTCCAAAAGACCCCAAGATCATATTTATAGAGCTGAAGCTCCAACACAGGTGAGTGAAATCAATGGAATCAAATCTCCTACTATCCTTTTTTTGCTTTTCAAAGCTAATGTAGTTACATTAGCTTTTTTTTTTTTTTTTTGGGTGGTGCTATGTATCAAACCCAGGGCAGTGAATAAGCTAGAAAAGTGCTCAACATTGAGTTACACCCCCTACCCAAAGCTATCTGTATTACAAAACCTTACCATGTCCTAGGGAAGTCTAAATTGCCAGAGGGCAATTCTCCAGAAAGATCTATAATGGGAGATGGGATCCCTTTCTGATCAGAACAAGTTCTTCTTAATATGTATATGGAAGTGCAAAGGATTAAGATATCTGTTTTATAATGGATAAGCAAGTCATTGCCCTTAAATTAAAATATTTGTATTCCCTCCTTCACCCTTTTCCATTTTCAGTATGGTGATAATCAGCCAGATTGGTTCTTACATTCTCAGAGAAAATGCTAATGCTTAGAATTCAAGAAGAAAGCATTTTATACATACATACAATACATATATGTATATAAATATTTTATGTAACATATACGCATTTATGTGCATATATACATATATAAATGAGAAACAGAGACCACCATAGGAACAAGAGGAAAATTCCTTAACTCATGCTCTGATAGCTATTACAAGATGGTATAAGTTTTTTCTCTGTTCTCTCACCTAACTCATAACTTGTTAGCTATTAAAAACTTGTTATGTGCCTTAACCATCCCTCTCAAACCATCTTAACAGCTTTAGAGACCAGGGCCATCATTAGGGCCAGGAGGTTTTTGCCATGACTTCAAGGACAAACAGCATTAAAGAATAACAACTGTTGACAGGCCATTAAAATGGCAATTCTCAGGGCCTTTAACTTCTTACTTGTGGTGAATTGTCTTCTCTTCTATTTCCAACATATGAGTTCTTCTTAGAGCTACAGCAACTCATTCCAATTATAAGGCAGAGATGTTTATACAAGATGTGATGAAAAACTAACATTTGGCTACAATGATTGACCAGATGACCATGTCTCCCTCAGAGTAAAAGATGTCCTCATGGGAAAAGAAAAATAAACCTCTGAAAAGTAACTAAAGCCAATAAACATTTTTAAACCTTAGCACATCCCCCCCACCACCTTACAAACTACACTTTTATTAAGGCTTCTATTTGAGACAGAGACTCAGCACTGACCAGGTGCTGAGTCTCTGTCTCAAATAGAAGCCTTAATAAAAGCTTGCCGATATGTCCTCCTGCCTGACTTGTTTCCATTTCTACCATTGACAAGTAGCAGATCGATATAAGAGGTAGAAACATAAGATTAAGGGGATAATTCTATACACTGGGTTTCCTATGCTGACCCCATATGCCTTCTTTTAAAAAACAATTTACCTGCTGCCCTGTCTAGACTTAAGTCAATTGGATATGTTATATTCTCAGCAAAGAACTAGTCATCTGCAGGAGAAATTTAGGCCCAAAGATCCCTCCCTGATGATAAACACACACACAACCTCAACGGGAAAGACTTTTATGAACTTTCCAACCAAAGCTTCCAGGATTCGAAAAGGCAGAATTTTACAAGTTTTGGTTCCTTCCTAGTCCAGGAACATTTCTTATCACAACAAAAGGGAGTGAGCTTTCCTAGAGCCAACATCTGCATCTTCCAGATGTCAGCTGGAAGAGTATCCAAATTCAATTAGTTTCAGTCTCCTTAAACAGACAAATAACCGAAAAACTTGGATCTGTGAAAAATGCTATCCACTCAGCAGTTTTTATTATATGCTTATCTCTCTTCTTATTTTCCCAAATCAACTCCTGGTTGTGAGACCTGCCCAAAATTCTTCCTGAGAGTTTGCAAAGAACCAACAGTCTTTAGGACCCTGTACCCATTCCAGCTCCAGGGGCGACTCCATAGCCACTTTTGGTTCCAGCAGGCATCTTGGCTGCTGCAGTTTTTCAGCTTGCAAAGGGTCCCATGCTACAACACAATCACCAGGTCAAACTACATTTTTTTTGTTTTTTTGAGCAGTGTGATTTAAATCAATGTGGGAACATCATCATGCCGGAAAAGTACATATGTATGCATGTAATTCTTGTTATTCTTGATTAAAATCTGTGTATTTGGCCCAATTTTTGTGGGTAGCCTTAGTTTAAGTATTAAGTCAGAGCAAAGATTATGCAAACCAACATGACATCAGGCATGGTAGTAATCAAGCTACCTTAATTCCAGCTACCTGGGATGCTGAGGCAAGAGGATCACAAGTTTGAGATCAGTCTGAACAATTTAGTGAGACTCTGTCTCAAAATGAAGTGTTTTAAAAGGGGCTGCAGATGTATCTCAGTGGTAGAACATGCAGAAGACCCTGGGTTTGAATCACAAAACTGTTTTAAAACACAAGCCAAGGGCTAGCTCAGTTGGTAGAGTGCTTGCCTCACAAGCACAAGGCCCTGGGTTCAATCCCCAGCACAGCAAAAAAAAAACAAACAAGCAAAATGAGGAGAGGAGGGGAGAGGGGACAGGGGGAAGGAAATATGGTGGAAATGAGACAAATATCATTACCCTATCTACATGTATGATTACATGAATGGTATACAACCAGAGAAGTGAAAAGTTGTCCTCCACTTGTACAATGCAAAAAAATACTAAATAACAGTAATACTAAAAAATAAAATAAGATGTAAAAAAAAAACAAGCAAAACAACACAAAAACACAAAAACAGTGTCTGTGAAAGATAATTTTCCTTCTTCTACATTTCCTTCTTCCACATTTATACTAGAATCATATTTCCTCTTTCCCTTACAATGGTCCTTCTTGCTCTGCATTCTTTATTTCAGTGGTGAATTCTTTATTTCTGCCAAGAGTGAATATTACTTATCTGTAAGAAATCTCTATTAAATTGAATGGTATTAAAAAAAAAAGGTGTTCAACTCCAGGAATGCAAAAGCCTCAGTGTACTGCTTACCCATCCCAAAGAACTTGGAGGACTCATCAGAGACTGGAGAGTGATTGGACACTTCATTACTCATAGGCTTCTTGGTAACAGCAGGCCAGGGCAATATGGAGAACCACAACCACACCAATAAGCAGAGGGAATACATACAGAATGTGTGCCCATTGCACAGGTGGATTGCTTCAGATAATTTATGAGTACATTCCTTTACTTTGCAACCAAGGTCACTCTGTTTTGATCCCCACCGAAAGATAGGGAAAATGACCAGTGTCCCTTCTCTATACCTACATTATCACATTCTTTGAAGTCCTTCTCTTTCTTTCCCTATAGCTTTATAGATATAAAATTGAAGTACAATAAAATGCACATATTTGAAGTATGCAATTTGATCAGTTTTGACATGTGTATAACCAATACAATCAATATAAAAAGCATTTCTATTACATTTTTAAAATTTGAAATCATGCATACTGTTTCCTGTATAATTTATTACATTAGAAATCAATCACCTTAAAATATATAGAACCCTTTCCCAACATGTCAACTATTTCAAAATTAAATGACACACTTATAAATATCTCAGAGGTGAAGGAAGAAGCACAAGAAAAATAAATTTAAAAAAATGCTTTGAACTAAGTGATAATAAAAGCTTAAACTATCAGGATCTCTGGGATGAAACAGTACTCAGATGAACATTTATAACTTAAAGTATTTGTATCAGAAACAAGCTAGAATAACAAATTATTTTCAAAATTATGTAATAGGAAGGAAAAAATGAGTAGGAGCAGAAGTATATGATGAAATAGAGAAGAAATAGTACAGTTAAAATTTGATAAAAATCAAACAACTCTAATCAGGAAAAAAGCAAGAACACAAAAATTAATATCAATGGAAAGGGAGCTATCAAAATAACCTACAGGGGTATAGGGGCTGGGGATATAGCTCAGTTTGTAGAGTGCCCACCTCACAAGCACAAGACCCTGGGTTCAATCCCAGTACCACACACACACACAAAAAAAAAATTAAAAAATTAAAAAAATAAAATAACCCTACGGTTGCTTAAAATATGTTAAGGTAATATTACAATTGTATGACAATATATGTGATAGCTTACATAACATGGTCTACATTAGAGAAGAATCCATGTGCTGCTGAGAAGAAGTGTATTCAGTCATTGAAGGGTGAAATATTCTTCAAATGTTTATTAAATCTAAACTATCAGTTGTATTTTTTACTTTTTTTATAGCTTCTTTATTTCATTTTTGTTTGGAGGATCTATCCAGTGGTGACAGACATGTTTAAGTTACCCAGTATTATTGTGTTGTGGTCTGTTTGATTCCTGAAAGTGAGAAGGGGTTGTTTGATGTACATAGATGCTTCATTGTTTAGGACATAAATATTTACAATTGTTATGCTGAGCATGCCTGTAATCCCAGTAGCTCTGGAGGCTGAAGATTGTGAATTCAAAGCCAGCCTCAGCAATGTCAAGGTGCTAAGCTACTCAGTGTGATCCTGTCTCTAAATAAAATATAAAATAGGGCTGGGGATGTGGCTCAGTGGTCGAGGGCCTCTGAGTTCAATCCCCAGTACCATACCAAATATAATTTACAACTGTTATCTTGTTGATGTATGATTCCCTTAAGCAGTATGAGATGTCCTTCTTTGTCCCTTCTGATTAACTTTGGCTTAAAATCCACTTTATCTGATATGAGGATAGCACCCCTGCTTGTTCATGAGATCCATGTGAGAGATATGTTTTTTCCTATCCTTTTACTTTCAGTCTGTGGATATCTGTGCCTATGAAGTGAGTCTTTTGGACACAGCATATTGTTGGGTCTTGTTTTTTAATCAAATCTGCCAGTCTGGGTCTTTCGATTGAAGAGTTAAGGCCATTTATGTTCAAGGTTATTATTGAGATATGATTTATATTCCTGGTCATTTAGGTTTATTTCTAGCTTTTAACTTGAATTAGTTTCTCCTTTGTTTGACTATTCCTTTAGAGTAGTTCCTCCTTTTGCTGGATTTCACTTTTTCTTTTCTTTTTATCTTCATGGAATATTTTGTTGGGAATGTTCTGTAGTACAAGCTTTCTAGTTGTGAATTATTATTATTATTATTTTATTTATTTATTTATTTATTTATTTATTTATTTATTTTTGCAGTGCTGGGGATTGAACCCAGGGACCAGAGCGCACAAGCACTCTACCAACTGAGCTATATCCCCAGCACATGAATTATTTTAATTGTTGTTTTCATGGGAGGTTTTTATTTCATCTTCAAATCTGAAGCTTAATTTTGCTGGATATAGGATTCGGTTGGCATCCGTTTTCTTTCAAGTTTGGTATATGGTATTCCAGGACCTCCTAGCTTTGAGGGTTTAGGTAGAGAAATAAGCTGAGTTTTGAACTGGTTTTCCCATATACATAATCTGATATTTCTCTCTCACAACCTTTAAAATTCTACTTTTATTCTGTATGTTAGGCATTTTTATTATAATGTGCCTTGGTGTGGGTCTGTTGAAATTTTGTACATTTGGAGCCCTATAAGCCTCCTTTTTAATATTTTGTTTTAATTGTAGGTGGACACAATACCTTTTATTTTATTTTTATATGGTGCTGAGGACCAAACCCAGGGTCTCACACATGCTAGGTGAGCACTCTACCACTGAGCCACAACCCCAGTCCCATCTTATAAGCCTCTTGTAGTTGATTTTCCATTTCATTCTTTAGATTTGGGAAATTTTCTGATATTATGTTATTGAAAAGATTGTATATTCCTTTGATTAGTATCGCTGTGCTTTTCATCTTGCCCAATAAATCTTAAATTTGGTCTTTTCATATTATCCCATAGTTCTTGGAATTTCTGTGCATGGTTTCTTACCATCTTCTCTGTATAGTCAACTTTATTTTCAAGATTATGTATTTTGTCTTTGTTGCCTGAGGTTCTGTCTTCCAAGTGATCTAGTCTGTTGGTGATGCTTTCTATCAAATTTTTAATTTGGTTTATTGCTTCCTTCATTTTGAGGATTTCTGCTTTTTTGGGGGGGTGTTGTTTTTGCTTTCAGAATATCTGCCTTTTTATTGGAGTGATCTTTCACTTCCTGTATTTTCTCTCTGATTTCATTTCCTACAGCATCCTTTACTTCACAGCTTAGTTTAACTTTGAATATTCTAAACTCCTTCTCTGACATTTCTTCCACCGTGGTGTCGATAGATTCTGTTATTGGAGTATCTTGGTTTGTTTGGGGTGATTTGTTCCCTTGACTTTTCATGTTGTTTGTGTGTCTAACCATCTAACACTGTGGATCTAAGGCAGTAGAGTTTCTAGCTTGTGAACTGATAGCATCCCTGAAGGTTTCCAGTACCTCACTGTTTAGGGACAGACAAATAATCACCATAATGATTGCAAACAATATACAGTCTTAAATCAAAATAGTTTCTACTATGACATCTACAATGTTAATTATCACAATAAACAGAAATAATATGATTAGTTATTGCCTATAATAAAAACAGCAAGTTTGCAAAAAGTTTTGTAATATCAAATGGTGGACAGGTAGAGAACAGAAGTGATATAGGATGTGATGATTATGAGAAAGGAGGAGAGAAGAAGAATTAAAACATTAAAGGAAGAGTAAAAGAGAGAACAATGGAGGCTGTTAGCAGAGGAAAAAAGAGAATCAAGGAAAGCAAGTAGGAGAAAAAATAAATACAGGGAGTAAAAATCTTAAAAAAATTAAAAATAAAAATAAAAGAATACAAAACAAAACTAAAATACACTAATCAAACATCCCAGTTCACAAAAAACTAATCCATGAAAAATAACGGTCTTCAAAAATGCTAAAAATATGCAGCAAAATGAAATTAAACCCCTATCTCACCCTGCACAAAACTCAAAATGGATCAAGGACCTAGGAATTAGACCAGAGACACAGCACCAAACAGAAGAAAAAGTAGGCCCAAATCTTCGACGTAGGACCAGACTTCCTTAACAAGACTCCTAAAGTGCAAGAAATAAAATCAAGAATCAATAAATGGGATGGATTCAAACTAAGAAGCTTCTTCTCAGCAAAGGAAACAATTAATACTGTGAAGAGAAAGCCTATAGAATGGGAGAAAATCTTTACCACACATGCCTCAGATAGAACACTAATATCCAAGATATATATAGAACACAAAAAACTTAATACCAAAAAATCAAATAACCCAATCTATAAATGGGCTAAGGAACTGAGTAGACACTTCACAGAAGATATACAATCAATCAACAAATAAATGAAAAAATGTTCAATATCTCTAGTAATTAGAGAAATGCAGATAAAAACTAAGATTTCATCTCACTCCAGTCAGAATGGCAATTATCAAGAATATAAGCAACAATTAAGTGTTGGCGAGGATGTGGGAGAAAAGGTATACTCATACCTTAGTGGTGGTACTGCAAATTGGTGCAACCACTATGGAAAGCAGTATGGAGATTCCTCAGAAAATTTGGAATGAATCCACCATTTGACCCAGTTATCATATTCCTCGGCATATTCCCAAAGGACTTAAAATCAGCACCTACAGTAAAGCAGCCACTTCAATATTTATAGCAACTCAATTCACAATAGCTTAATTGTGGAACCAACATAAATGCCCCTCAATAGATAAACAGATAAAGAAACTGTGGTATATATACACAATGGAATATTACTCAGCCTTAAAGATGAATAAAATTATGGCATCTGCATGTAAATGGATGGAGTTGGAGAATATTATGCTAAGTGAGATAAGCCAATCCCAAAAGCCAAAGACCAATTGTTTCCTCTAATTAGTGGATGCTGATACATAAGGTGGGTAGGGGGCAGTAAGGGAAAAATGGAGGAACTTTGGATTGGGTAGAGAGAAATGAGGGGAGGGGAAGGGAGGGTTTATTGAGAGAGAGAGTCTGCCAATGGGAAAGATGGTAGAATGAGATGGACATCATTACCCTAAGTACATGTATGATTGCATGAATGGTATGACTCTATATCCTGTACAACCAGAGAAATGAAAAGTTGTATTCCATTTGTGTACAATGAATCAAAATGCATTCTACTGTCATGTAAAACTAAATACAACAAATTTAAAAAATTCTAGAAATGAGAAAAAAACAAATATGAATATGTACAAATGTCCATGTACCATAAAGTTCACAATTAAACAGAGAAAAAGAATTTAAGGAAAGATCTCAATGAAAAGTTAAAGAATTTTTTCCATTGGAGTTCAAAAGATTCTCAGGTTCTGTTCTCAGCAGTTTTAGTGGGGTTATCTGGAGCATGAAGCTCTATCCTCTGGATTCCTCTGTGAGAGTGGTAACCCACAGGCAGAATTCCTGGAGGCAGGATTTAGGCTTAGGTGGGCTCCAGACTCTTCACTGTATGCCAGTTGGTCTGGATATTTTAAATCAGTGCATCTCCAGCCCCCAATACTTGCTGGTCCACACTAGAAGACTGTTCCCCAGGGATCTTCCCTGGGTTCCATTCATGTGGTGGGGGACCCGATTCTGAATCTCCTACATCACCTTCAGACCCTACTTTTCCTGGTCTTGGGTTCAGTCTCCAAACAATCTCTCCTATCCCAGCCCTTCCAAGTTCCCAACCAGATGTGTCTCTCCCAGCTGGTCCTACAAGCAGTTGGACTGGAGGGGGACAAATAGAGCTGGTGGGTTTATACAACCAGTTGTTCCCTGTGAAAATCTCTCTCCATTTTAATTTTCTCCTGCTTAAGCGTAAGCACACTCTTTTTAGGGTAATTGGCACAAATATCCATGAGAGATACAGCTCTGAGTTCAAGCAAAGGTTTATTGACAGAGAGAGTCTGCCAGGCTGCCCCTCTGAAAGGAGCAGCAGCCTGCAGGAAAAACTTCTAAACTATATAGTTATGTACAATAGAGTAGTTAAAAAATAACCAGTCTGGCCCTGTGACTGTTACTTGACATCTTTGCTGTGGTTTCAATATGTGGGCTCCTGTGGGAAGGAAGCCATTCTTATTTACCAGAATCAGACTAGGTTGAGCCAAGGGACACAGAGGCCTGGCTTCTAGGAACTGCTGGAAGGCATCTGGCACTAAGTGGGAGTGGTTCCCTGTCTCATTCTGGAATTTTCCCTCTAAAAGAATAGCTCCTCTAACTCCACCCTATCCTGTCCATCAAAGAAGAAGTTTCTCCTGGTCTTGGCCCCCTGTACCTGTGTCTATACATAAAAGAGAGTTGGGGGAGTTGTTAAGAGGTCAGAGCTGGTATGGCCAGACCCGTCATGCCCCCTTTCATTTAGAAAGAGTATTGGCTCTTGTATGTTTATTGAATAGATAAGTTTTTTTGGTAATTGAGTGATATACCACCAACATCCTCCTCCGGCAGTTAACCCTTTTTTCCTCCACGAAGGATGTGGCAGGGAGGACCCCCACAGGCTCCTTTAATTCCCTATCCCTCCATTATGCTCACAGAGGGTCTGCACTGGCTGCTGCATCTGGCCAGGCTGTGGCAGTGGCTGTGCCACTGGGGATTTCTTCTTTTTTTATTATATCCAACCTCCTGAGTCTCCGATCTGCTTTGAATGTCCAGTTTTAAATTCCAGTAAAGTCCTCCCCCTTGTTTTTGTTCACCCATCTTGCTGAGAATCTGCATGTCAGCTTTCTTGGTTTCACTCCACGGAGCAGCCAGGAAAACAACCTCCTCTATTTCACCATCTTGAAAAAGCCTTTGAAGGCCTTCCTATCTTACCATCATGAACAACAGTGTTTCCTGGGCACTCACTGGTATTTGCCCCAACAAAAGGAACTGTCATTTTTTCCCCTAAATATTATTTTTAAATTTTTTCCCCTAATGTAATTGAGTAAAAAATTTTTTTGCTTGTATTTGAAAGTATATTGTATTCTAATGCTTTTAAGTCTATCAAGTGCTGTTTTAAAACTCAACAAAGTTTACATTATACTGAAACTTCTCAAAGTTTCTATAGGAGCTCTTGGCTATTGTTCAAAACAGTAACCATGAGCCATATGTGACTATCTTTTTGGTATAAAAGCAATTTTTTTATTTTTACAGAATGCATTTTGATTCATTGTACACAAATGGGATACAACTTTCATTTCTATATTGAACAACTGAAGTGTGGACCATCTGAATTGAGATGTAGCTCTTAGTATGAAATGTGCATTTACCTTAAAGATTTAGGATGAAAAAGAGCATGTAGAATATCTCATCAATAATTTTTAATAATATTTCTAATTGAACTGTTTTGCATATATGGGGTTAAATTATATAGACTCTTGCCATAGTGCCTAGCTGAATAATTTTATTAAAGTTAATTTTGTCTGTTTCTTTTTTCCTTTTTAATGTGGCTACTGTAAGAATTTAAATTATGCATGAGGCTCACACTACGTTTCTACTGCAGAACACTGCTCTAAGGCCAAGAATTTCCTTCCTCAAAATTAATTTCTTTTTGTCTCTATCTTTAGAATATTTTGTTGCTTCTTGCCACTGAACAAGGCACATGGGCTAAGTTTCTTTTAGTGGGCTTTCTATTCATAGTTCTGAATGTTTTCGATAACTCACTTAAGAGAATCTGATTGGTCCCTTTTAGGTAGAAAGTCTATGTCTTTGCTTATCAAGGTTAAGTTTAGAGGTCCAATTCCTGAACTCTAGCTTTGTAAGAATTTCTCTGTGACATAAGAACAAAATAAATGTTTCATTTTTTTCCTTTGCTTCTCAGTTTCAAATAATTTTTGAAAATGGCTAATATGTGCTGAAGACTAAAAAGCATGTTGTGTTGCTTTTCTGTGACTGTAAAAAAATGCCTGAGATAATAAATTTAAAAAGGAAAATTTGGATTCATGATTTTGGAGGTTTCAGTCCATGGTGGCTTGGCTCAGTTGCTTTTGAGCCTACAATAAGGCAGTACATCACAGTGGAAGCACATGGCGAAATTGTACACCTCGTGGTGGTCTGGATTTAAAAAGGAAAGAGAAAAGACCTGGACTTCCAATATCCCCTTTGATCCCCTTGAGCTCACACACCAAATGACCTAACTCCCTCCCACTATGCCTTTGCCTCTTAAAGGTTCTATCACCTCCCAATAGTGCCAAAGGCCAGGACTAAGACTTTAACACACAGGTCTTTGGAAGAGATTGCTTTGAGTAGCATGCTTTGTTTTGCTTTGGCTATGTGGATCTTTAGTATTTTACCTTGCTTTGTTAAATTCTACTATATGGAACTTTACTATATGGAATATTATATGAAAATTGCAGTGTGACTGCAAAAACCCAATGATGCAATCCTAAAAAAGGTATAATCAATGAAAGACCCCCAAAATGGGGTATAACCAATCAGAAGTAGCTTAGAGCAACCACACCTAATACCCCAAAGCACCATCCATCTTATTGAACCTGGACAGACACAATAAAGAAGACACAAATAAAAAGACAGGCCAGAGAGCAGAGGATGGACAGCAGAGGACTGAGACCAGGCCAACCGGATGTCAGAGAGCTGAGGACACCAGAGGACACCAGATGTCACCAGAGAGCCGAGGCCCTTGGCAAGTTGAGCCAAGGACCAGATGAGACCCTCAGCCTCCACTTCCCCGATTTCTACACTAACTGCCTGTCCCCAATTCTGGCTTCAATGGGACAGTACAGAGGGGAGTTGAGGTGGGGGTGGGAGAAAAGCAAGAAAAGTAACATTTTGGATGGGATACATGAATGGATCTGAGACATTAAGGAGGAAGAATAGAGAAATCTCTGAGATTGGTAAATTGTTGAGGACTGGGGGAACGAAGGAATCAACAAATAACTCTGGTTTGGGCAACTGGAATGATTGTGACACTTTCACTGAAAAAATAAATAAATAAAAGAGAAAGAACTATACAAGAGAAGAGGAGCTAAATTTCAGACCTATAGTTTCAGATTCAACTTGGGTTAAGGGACCTGTTGTTCAGGAGCAAGGTCAGAATGGAGAGGTGGATTTGAGTGGCAACTGCTTGATAATTGACACCAGAAGAGAAAATATGTCCTTTTTTAAGGAGAGATCATCCATTTGCTGGAGAAAAGGATGAATTGGATAATTAAAATGCAACCTAATTCTTTTATGTTCCACCAAGGTTAAGTAAGCTGAAGTAAGGTTAAGAAAAACTAAAAAAGCATCAAATCTAATTATTAAAAACATTTCATTATATTTTGTTCCTTCTGCGATGCCAGGGATTGAATCAGCACATGCTAGGCAAGTGCTCTACTACTGAGCTGTACTCCCAAGCCCCCATTTGAATTTACTGTCACTAACCATGACATGATTTTAATGTCAAAAAAGCTGAGAAATTCACAACTTTTGAAACCTGCTTTTTTTCTCCAACTATTTAGTATGAAAATTTTCAAACATACAGAAAAGTTGAAGGAATTTCCAAGAAAGCACCATATATCTACCATACAAACTATTCACTTAACACTTTAATATATATATATTAACTCTGCTATCATATATCTGTTCATGCATCCATTAAAGCATTTTATTTTTTGATGTATTTTAGAGGAAATTGAAGAGATTAGGATATTTAACCCAACTAAACAGCATGCACATTATGAACCAGAATTCAATATTTGTTTAAAGTGTACCAACCTATTTTTGCTAATTTTATTTACTTATAAATTCATTCATTTTTATGTGTTGGGGGATCCAAGCCTGGGCCTTGTGCATGCTAAGCATATGCTCTACCACTGACCTACACATCAGTGCACTAATTTTTTTGTTTAAAGCCCTTATCCAGGTCTGGGGTTTTGGCTCAGTGGTAGAGTGCTCACCTAGCATGAATGAGACCCTGGGTTTGATCCTCAGCACCACATAAAAGTAAAATAAAGGTATTGTATCCATCTACAACTAAAACAAAATATTTTTTAAAAAGTCCTTATTCAATGGGGTGCACGTGCCTGTAATCCCAGCAACTCCAAAGGCGGAGGCAGGAAGATTTGTAAGTTTAAGGCAAACCCGGACAACTTAACAAGACCATGTCTCAAATAAAAATTTTTATAGAAAGGGGATGGGTATGTATGTTAGGGGTAGAATGCTCCTGGGTTCAATCTCCCATACAAGAAAAATCAATCAATAAATAAAATAATAATAAAATATATATCCAGTTCCCTGTATTGAAAAACTGGTAGCACTGATTCTTCTTTTATGTGCAGTTTTTGTGACCTTTTTTGGAATGCTAATAATGAAGACTTTTTTTTTTTTACCAACAATTACAAAGTGAGACTACCTTTAAATGTAGGAGCAGGTCTTTCTCTTCTGTATCCTTGTCACCTAGAATGTGGGTGGGTATAAGGTTGGATCTCTAATCTTCTGTTAAATTTAATTTTACAAGCACAAATATGATATTCTCTCTCTCTGTTTTTTCCTTCTTTCTTTTTGCTGGTACTGGGGATCAAACCCAGGCATGTACTGTACTGCTTAGATATGTCATCAGCCCTGATGCTCTTTCTTGGTCAGATAGACTTAAGCTTGGGCCTTGCCAAAGGCATTTTGGGATTACTAAATACCTACTAAATATAAAGGAATGATTTGGCAAATCATCCAGGTTTCCCTTTGTGATACTCTTACCATTTGTCCAAAAAGTAAGCAATATGGTGGTATTTGTTATAAAAAATTGGGGGCCTAAATTTATGGGCTCAAATTTTGTCTCTCCTGATGAGAACTTAGACAAATCTCTTAGCTTCTCTGATCTTATGCTTTAATTATTATTGGGTTAAAAATACCTAACTACATTTGATACCACAGTTGTTTCAAATGAGACTTTGCATGTAATAGAGCTTTGACAACTGTGACCTGTGGCACAACTCCCGCCTACTGTCTCACAGTCAAAGGATGTGGAAAAAATCAGCAGCCCTCTCACTCCCTCCCCTCCTCCCATTCTCCATTCTTCCCTGCCTTTTGTCTTCTGAACTTCTAGAATATATCACAGAAGAAAATAGTAAGGGAACAGATAATTTAGAATCAAAGATGTTCTGTTAAAGAAAGGGCAAAAATAAAGATTCAAAGTACCTCAGCAAGGAAGCAGAAAATTCTAATATCCACAGGCAAATTGTGCCTTCTGGGGAGCCTGAATTCTAGAAAAAAGAAGAGAGCTGTCTTGTGAAAGAGGGGAAACAAAGGCTTTTCAAGCATTCCAGAATCGCTTGGAGACTAGGATATTACCCTGGCAAAGTTATTAAAGTTGATTTCTCCACACCATTTGCTCCAAAGGGCCACCTAAGGACAACTGGCTACCTGCCCTGAAGTTACATTTATTTTTAAGATTATAGTTTGAAAACGGATAGTACTAATTGATGTATATGCTTTTCCATCAAAGACTTGTAGGACCAACTTTCTTTTTCTTTATAAGGATGTTAAAGGAGAGACCTTAAAAATATTGGTTCATAGCATGCAACAGAAGACTACACATTTGCTTGCTGCATTTAAAATACATCATATGACATGTTGTACTTTTCCCTTCTCTGGATTTACTATTCCCTATTTTCAAAGTAGTGAACACCGAACTTTTAACTTAAATACTTATAAAATTATTGATTAATGACACTTTAATCTCAGTTTACTGTTTGGAACTTCTTTCAATACCAATAATGTTTTAAAATACTTTAAAACAAAGTTAACTAAATGTGATAAGTAATTAAAGCAATGACAAATTTACAATAAAGGAAAATGTTTATGCAAATATTGAGGCCAGAGTGTTAAGAAGTTCTGGTAGAGAACAAAGTGTGCCTGGAAGGATTTGCTTGGGAAAGTGGTGGTTATAGCATAATATCTAATTTCACATATTTGTGCCAAGGGTGTTTCCTTTTTGTCTTTTTCCTCTTGGTAGGCGAACTCAATAGTGACATGTTTAATATTGATGAGGTTGACCTCCTGGGATTTATAGTATATGTACCCTTTTGGAATACAAATGCTGTTTGATTTATATGGTAAACACAGAATTTTGGAGATTAGCATTTTAATCAACTCTAATCTCAGTATTTTCCGCTTCTCCCACCTCTTCTTTGTCTAAAGAAGTTCGAAATGACACTTTCAAAATGACAGCTAAAGTTCTGTTCTGGAGAAGCAAGGTCTGTGTAAAACATGTGCAGAACCATGTGTAATAACCTTTCCTAAGCCATATGCTCAAGCACATTAAAGTGTTCAAGGAGATAATCAATTAATCAAGAAACAGCAATCCATTCATTCAGCAAATATTTATTGAAGAGTCATATAGAAGCAGGAAAATTGGGGTTAAGGGTTGTGTAAATGACAGAGACATTATGGCACCTTTAAATTGGGACTGGGCTTCAGGTTTTTCCTGTTCAAATTTTTCTTCTTTTCTCTTTAACTTTTCTCAATGCAGATCCAGAGCTTTGAAGTTCGCGTGCATCTTCCAACCGAGGAACTATTCGAAAGGGGCAATGCATTCTATTTGCACAGTGGAAATTAAAGTTCCCAGGATAGAGGAAATTTTTTTCGCACTTGGGTTCAGCAAAGAGCCGAGAGGGGGCCAAGGGGCTGGCAGCAGCGGGCGGGGAGCCAGGCCCAAGCTGCGTCCCGCACAGCCATTGGCGGGCGCCGCGCGCTGTACTGAGCATGTTCGCGCCCAGCCGGCCCCGGGCCGCAACCGCAGCAAAGGCAGCCACCCGAGCTGCCGCGCATTATGCAAAGCCGCAGCAGATGTCAGTGGGGCCAGCCTGGTGCTTGTTGGCCTCTTCTCCCAGCGGCTCGCCCAGCTGCCTGACGTGCCCTGCAGACTCCCCTGGCCCGGGCCAGGGGCCGAGGAGGGCCGAGATGGCCTGAGTACCCGCGGTGCAGCGGCGCAGCGCGAGATTGCAACATGGGGAACCAGGATGGGAAGCTGAAGAGGAGCGCAGGTGATGCCTTACACGAAGGCGGTGGCTGCGGTGCGGAGGATGCTGTGGGGCCCAGGGATGTGGAAGCCACAAAGAAGGGGAGCGGGAGCAAGAAGGCGCTGGGCAAACACAGCAAAGGGGGAGGGGGTAGTGGCGGGGAACCCGGCAAAAAGAAGAGCAAGTCCGACTCCAGAGCCTCGGTATTTTCCAACCTGCGGATTAGGAAGAACCTCTCCAAGGGGAAAGGTTCTGGAGGCTCCCGCGAGGATGTGTTGGACTCCCAGGCCCTGCAGACCGGGGAGCTGGACAGCGCTCATTCCCTGGTCACCAAGACCCCGGACCTCAGCCTATCTGCTGATGAGACGGGCCTGTCGGATACCGAGTGTGCGGACCCTTTTGAGATAACCCGTCCAGGTGGTCCTAGGCCTGCTGAAGCCGGGTTTGGGGTCCAGGCGGTCGCCGAGGATTTGGAAATTGTGACAGGGGCGCAGGATGGACAAAGGACCAGTTCGGGCTCAGACACGGACATCTATAGCTTCCATTCTGCTGCGGAGCAAGAGGATTTGCTCTCAGACATCCAGCAGGCGATTCGCCTGCAGCAGCAACAGCAGCAGCAGCAGCAGCAGCTCCAGGACTCCGAGGAGCCTGCAGCGCCCCCCGCTGCCGCCCTTCCTCAGCCCGGGGCCTTCCTGGGCCTCCACGGTTTTCTGCTGGGGCCGAGCGGAGGAGCTGGGGAGGCCCCGGGCAGTCCGGACACAGAGCAGGCACTGTCCGCGCTCTCCGACCTTCCTGAAAGCCAGACCACCAAGTCCCGGGTGCCGGAGCAGCCGCCTTCCCCCAAGGGCCTCCGCGCCTTGGAGGCTCCCAGCTTACCGCCGGCCCAGTCGTCAGCCGCAGACTCGCCTTCCTTCACAGCCTTCCCATTTTCCGAGGCCGGGCCGGAGGAGGGCGCAGTCCCCGACTCAGTGAGAGAAGCTGAGGACACGGATGAGGAAGCAGAGGAGGATGCTTTTGAGGATGCTCCCCGAGGCTCTCCAGGGGAAGAGTGGGACACAGAGGTGGGAGAGGTCACTCAGAGTCTGGGTGAAGAGCCGGAGGAGCAGACCCACGGCCCCAGTGTCCCCGCAGCAGCCGCCTCGCTGCCGGGCAGCCCGGCGCCCAGCCCGCGCTGCTTCAAGCCCTACCCACTCATTACCCCCTGCTACATCAAGACCACCACCCGTCAGCTCAGCTCACCCAATCACTCCCCGTCTCAGTCCCCCAGCCAGAGCCCCAGGATTAAGAGGCGACTGGAGTCATCCTTGAACCGGGGCCCCAGAACCGCCCTGGTCTCAGCTGTCGCCCCGGCAAAGAAGCACCGGACCGAAGGCAGCCTCGCCGGGGGCCTCAGCCGCTCAGCTGACTGGACCCAGGAGCTGGGTGCTGGCGTCCCGGGGGCGGGAGGCTCCGCGCACCTGCTGGAGCACCGCGCAGCTGCAAACAGTAGCGGTGGCCTGTCCCCAGCTCTGGCAGCGAAGGCGTCTGGAGCGCCAGGAACTGCGGATGGCTTCCAGAACGTGTTCACAGGTGAGCGCGCCTTGCTGCTGGTCTCCAGGTGGCAGGTCGCCTGCCAATCAGGACCTTAGCCGGTCACCCGCCCTCCCGGGCTGTGAAAGGCCCTGCACTGATGGTGGCGCGTCTCTTCCTAGTGAATACTTTTCAACCCAGCTCATTCCTCAGTGAATGCCTTGGATATACTCGTTGGTTTTTTATTTACTTTCAGGGTGATGAAGAGAACAATTTCGTTGTGTCTATCCTAAATCACCTCAGGAAACGTCTGTTCTGCTCATTTCTCCCAAATATCTGCTGTTTGCTAACGTTCAGAAAGAACCCCACTAAGCAGATAAATTCCTGTTACGCCATGTTAGCTAAACCTTTATTCTTTTTCTTCTTCATTCCCATAGCATTAAAAGAACAACATTTCCGTGGTCCTTCTCAAGGGTCAGTGTTGGAGGCACAAAACATTTATTCCAGTACTTTCCAAAGGTATCTCTGACAGCTGTAGTATATACACATACCCATATACCTGAGTTTACATATACATATGACATGTAACTACTTATATATTATATAAGTATAATATGTAGTTTCTATCTTGCAGCAATCTGGGTAGGACTACTTTGTGAAGTGAAACAGTAATTACTGCTTGCAAAGACAAGAAAATCTGATACAAGCTATTAGAAAATGAATATATAATAGAGTATTAGGAGTAACTTCTTTCTTTTCTGTGATCCAGCCAGAACAGGTTGTAATCTGGAAGTAGTAAAGATCAGAAGACCAAAAGCATATCCAGTTCAAGTGATAGCTCTCCTCCTTAACCATTTGTTGTAGACTCACACATGGAATGCACAGTGGAAGGATCAGTTTATTGTGGTAAAATACCCAAATAGAATGAGTTTATCCTTTTCTATAGGCTTATAGGTCCCAAGGCCTTACCTTAAGAGTTCACTGGCATGTCAGTTTGTTTCCTATTTGCTTAACATCTGCTCTTAATTTATGAATGAAATAGTGTTAGAATTTAAAGCTTAGGGGGAAAATATGAAAATGAATGACAGTGCTGGTAGGTTTGTAATTAATATTTGAATGACTAAAAATTTCTGAGGCACTTTAAAATTGTATAGGTCATCTATAGAACATTAGTGAAATTTCTCAATGAGGGGAACCTACACTTAGTTGGGTAGATGCTGTTATTTTTGTGGTAGCTACTTTTATTGACTACATTTTCATTTTCATCTGTGGGCTATATTCTATTTTGCATTTACAAAACTCAAAAGTAATTTCTTTTATTCACTTTACATGCTTTTTGTTTTTTTCCTTTCCTTTCTTCTCTTTATTGTATAGATTCAGTGAAAAGGAATGTCTGTAGTCTTAAGCCCACTAGGTTAATAATAAAAAAAAGAAACAAAACCAAAAGCAACATGCGCACACACACACACGCACACACACCAAAAAAACACTTTTGATGGAAAAGGATTGAAAAGTTCTTGAGATAATTTTAATGAATTCATTAATTTTTCTAGATCTCTTTTATTTTTTAATTTGTTCTAATTAGTTATATATGACAGAATGCATTTTGACACATTGTATACATATGGAGAACAACTTCTTATTCCTTTGGCTGTACATGGTGTAGAGTCAAAGTGGTAGTGTAATGATACATGTATATAGGGTAATAATGGCCTTCCCATTCCCGCACCCCCTCCCCTCGCTCACCCTCTCTGCACAATCCAAAGTTCCTTCATTCTTTCCTACCTCACCCCCAGTATGGATCAGCATTCACTTATCAGAGAAAATATTTGCCCTTTAGTTTTTTTGGTTTGGCTTAATTTCACTTAGCATGATATTCTCCAACTCCATCCATTTACCTGCAAATGCCTATAATTTTAATCTTCTTTAAGGCTGAGTAATATTCCATTGCATATATATATATATATATATCACAGTTTCTTTATCCATTCATATATTGAAGGGCATTTAGGTTGGTTCCACAATTTAGCTATTGTGAATTGAGCTGCTATAAACATTGATGTGGTTGCGTTACTGTAGGATGCTGATTTTAAGTCCTTTGGGAATATGCCAAGGAGTGGGATAACTGGGTCAAATGGTCCAAGTTTTCTGAGGAATCTCCATACTGCTTTCCATAGTGGTTGCACCAATTTTCAGTCCCACCAGCAATGTGTGAGTGTACCTTTTCCCCCACATCCTCCCTAACACTTATTATTACTTGTATTCTTGATAATTGCCAGTGTGACTGGAGTGAGTGAAATCTTAGTCTTAATTTGCATTTCTCTAATTGCTAGTGATGATGAACATTTTTTCATGTGTTTGTTCTTCTGTGAAGTGTCTGTTCAGTTCCTTAGCCCATTTATTGATTAGGCTATTTGTTTTTTGGTGTTAAATTTTTGAGTTCTTTTATATAATATAGATTAGTGCTCTATCTAAGGTGTGTGTGTGGTAAAGATTTTCTCCCATTCTGTAGGCTTTCTCTTCACAGTATTGATTGTTTCCTTTGCTGAGAAGAAGCTTTTTAGTTTGAATCCATCCCATTTATTGATTCTTGATTTTACATCTTGCACTTTAGGAGTCTTGTTGAATTCATTTATTTTCTTTTTTACAGTACTAGGGGTGAAACCCAGGGCTTTGTGCATGCTAGGCAAATATTCTACCGTTTGAGTTACACCCCAGCCCAATTTTTTGGATTTAATGTTGGTGAGAAATCAGGTGTCTTTTTTTTAAATATTTTTTTAGTTGTAGATGGAAACAATACCTTTATTTTACTTATTCATTTTTATGGGGTGCTGAGAATCGAACCCAGTGCCTCACGTGTGCTAAGCAAGTGCTCTATCACTGAGCCACAACCCCAGCCCAATGTATCTTTTTTTTTAATCAATGTGTTTTTAGTTGTCGATGGACACAATACCTTTGTTTTATTTTATTTTTACATGGTGCTGAGGATCAAACCCAGGACCTCACATGTGATAGACGAGCCCTCCACCATTGAGCCACAACCCCATCCCCCATGTGTCTTCTTTTTAGATAGCATTCATTTATATAGTTTTCTGAAAACAAAAATTATTCACCATAGTTAAGATATATTCCATGCTTGTATAATTATATCAAAATGGATTCTACTGTCGTGTATAACTAAAAAGAACCAATAAAAAATATTTTCACTAAAAAAGGATCAATAATTAATATTAGTGATTGCTATTCCTACTAGACTAAGAATTTACTTCATTCATTTAGCATATATATATATGCATATATACATATCTGTGTATATGCATGTATATATGCATCTCTATATGCATGCATGTATGTATATATGTGTGGATTTATGTATATGCATGTACACACATATACATATCACACACACATACATATATACTGGGCAGCCACATTGTGCCAGGAAATATGCTAGACTATACATAGACTCTCTTTTGTTTTTGTTTTTGTTGTTTTAGTGATAAGCGTGTAATCCAGTGCCTCATGTATGCTAGCCAAGAGCTTTAGCAGTGCCCTGCATCCTCAGCCAGATACATGGACCATTAAATCATGGTTCTGCCTTTCTCAGTTTCACTGAGTGAAGGAAAGGCACTTAAAAGTGCAGAAGGCATGGTGGGTGGGGGTTGGAGCTCATTGCTAGAGCTCTTATGTAGATAGGCAAGGCCTTGTGGTCCATCTCCAGTATTGAAAAAAGAAGTATATCTATCATCTATCTGCCTGTCTATATGCAGGACACTGTCTTGGGAATATCAAGGATACAGTGGCTTATCTCGTTGGTAGAGTGAAATAAGAGGTGTTGTCAGAGGAGCATTGAAGAGACTTCTGAAACATCATAGGATCTGAAATAGGTTGAAGTTTTTATATTTCTTAAAAAAATAGCTATATTCTTGGAACTTGTGTATCATTTTGCTACGCTAGTATTTTCAGATCTGAAATTTGGGACTCCTAAAAGAGCCCTGTTTAGATAGCACCTGGGTCTTTTAGATGTCTCCAGGCAGGGTTTTTGTTTTGTTTTGTTTTAAGTATACAGAGTAAAAGTAAAGGGTCATTTTTGCTGAATATAATGGTCTATACCTATAATCCCAGCTACCGGGGAGGCTGAGGCAGGAGGATCACAACTTCAAGACCAGCCTTGGCACTTAATGGGGCCCTGTAGTGAAATAAAAATAAAGAAAAAGGGCTGGGGATGTGACTTGTAGTAGAGGGCCCCTGGGTTCAATCCCCAGTACCAAAAACATAACAAATAGGAGTTAGTTGTTTTTATATGGACATTGCCTATTAATTTGATGATCGATATAGCTGCAGTGGGTAGCAGATAGGTTTTTGTATAGCAGCTTCCATGTACTAATCTTCGCTCAGTCTTGAGGGTAAAAAAAAAAAAAAAATTCAGTGGGTTTAACCTAACCTTACAACTAGTAGGAAATGAAAATAGAAAAAAGGGTGAAATAACTTTCTCAACGTCACGCTCTAATGAATTAGAAGCATAACTAGAGATAGAAGCTGAGTCTACTGATTTGTATACGGGTGCCCTTTATTACATTTGGACATTCAGCACTGTAAGATCAATTGTTGTAGCCTCTAAGGCCTTCTCTGATGAGGTTTTCTGGTTTCTGTTGATAATAAGGTATATAGTTGAATGTCTGTTTTTCTTTGGGCTGGATGAAGGGTGATTGTTGGCCAAAGTGAATCAAATTTTCTTGAGGCAGCTTTCATAGAAACTGTTCTTCTGGTGGTAGATGGATTCCAGATTGATACAGGCTGGTTTCTCAGATGTTGACTCTTTTCTTGTTATCTGCCATTACATTTGCTTCTTTACCATCCTCTGCTATTTTATGGGTGTCTTGGAAATTGCCAGGGGTTAGGGCAGCTAGGATAGTCCTTAGGGAAAAAGTTCTTTGACTTTGTGCATGTATTTGGATCATTTAATTGCCAGTTGCCTTTAAAGCAGGTGATCATTTTATCTGTAGCTTTCCATAAAGATCTTTTATTTTTAAACCATAGGATGAGAGTTGTCAGCTCTGCAGGAAGGAACAGATGTTTCTCACTTTTTCCTTCCTTCCAAATGTAGGAAGAAAATTCAAGTGAAAAGGGATTTCCATGGCATATGTTTGTGTCTATCTGGTAGATATAAAAACCTTTAGCTAGGTGGGAGACCAAAATTGTAAGTGCAAAAGGACCAGAGGCAGACCTAGATGGATTCAGAGAAGTCTTTATTCCTTTGCAGACTTGGGCACTGTTGGGACCCATTTTCAGGATGAAAAAATGGCCCTCAGTTACAGAGGGGATTTGGGTTTTATAGGATACAATGATGTCATCATTGGGAGCTGTGTATATTCAGTCTTGACAGTCAAGGGCTAGTTGAACAGGTTAAAACTTTAATTTAGGAAGGTTGTTGTTAAAAGGTTGAAACTCAGTGTTGCCTGGGGAGATAAGAGTCCAGATCCCAGGGATGAGTACTCAACTTTTGACCATTGGTATTTGCTGTGCTTCTGTTCAGGACTAATTAGCCATGGGGGAAGGTCATGGGTTAGGGTCCAGCATTAAGTATCTGCCCCTTTCCCTCAGAGCCCATTATTCCTTGGCTAGTTTCCCCTCCCTCCTCCAGAGCTGTGCCTCTCCCCATTTTTCTTAGGGGACTATGTTGCAGGGATATTATTTTCCATAACCCTTCAAAAACATTATGTTGTTTTAACTCTTAAGAATATTACTTAGCTTTAAAGAAGAATGAAATTCTGGCATTTGCTAGTAAATGGATGGAGTTAGAGAATAGCATGCTAAATGAAATAAGCCAAACTCAAAAAAACCAAAGGCCAAATGTTTTCTCTGATATGCAGAAGCTAATTCACAATAAGGTGGGGGGAGGGGGAATAGAGAAGAATAATTACTTTATATTAGGTAAAGGGGAGTGAAGGGAGGGGAAGGGGTATGGGGAAAGGAATGATAGTAGAGTAAAACAGACATTATTACCTCATGTACATGTATAACTGCATGACTGGTGTGATCCTGCAATATGTATAATTAGAAAAAAGAGAGATTACACTCTATTTATGTATGATCTATCAAAATGTATAAATGCATTCTACTGTCATGTACAGCTAATTAGAACGAATAAAGTAAAAAATTTTAAAAAATGCACAGAAAGGAAATTGGAATGTTTAAACCTATTTCACTTAGTTGCAAACCTGTGTGGCCCCAGAAAAACAGGGGGCCAGCATGATAATGTTGTTTTTGTTGTTGTTTAATCTGGAAAATATCCCTTAGAAAAACATCATTCTACCAAAAATGTCTATTCTCTATGGTATTTTGATTATTATTTTTTTTGCTTTGCCAATAAAGCAACAGCTAATGTTCAAAAAACAAAAAAAAAAAAAAAAGAAAAGAAAAAAGAAAACAAGGAAAAGAAAAAGAATACAATGACCAGGCAAGGTGGCTTATAACTGTGATTCTAGTTACTTGGGAGCTGAAACAAAATGACTAAGCCCAGCCTTGGCAAGTTAGTGAGAATCTATCTGGAAAAAAGAGAGAGAGAGAGAGAGAGAGAGAGAGAGAGAGAGAGACAGAAAGGGCTGGGGGGTGTAGCTTAGTAGTAGAGTGCCTCTGCTGGACCCAATCCCCAGTATAGAAAAGAAAAAAAAGAACTTGATGATGTTATAGGCCATTGTATTTAAATTTTCAGTTAGTATGTTCAATGAGCATTAGGAAAAAAAAGAGGTTCATTTACACACTAAGTATAACAGAAGCTTGTAGTGGAGGGTTTTTTTTCCCCCCCTTCTTTTTCTCTTTCTGTGGTGTTGGTGATTGAACCCAGGGCCTCACACTTGCTAAACATTTGCTTTATGTCTGAGCTATAGTCCCAGCCCAATAATAGAGTTTTGCAGTTAATTAAAGCTTGGATATCTAACATGTAAAATGTGTGATGCTAAATCGTTTTTTGTTTGTTTTGCTGCCTTTTAAAAACATTATTATTATTATTATTATTATTATTATTATTATTATTATTATTTGTTCTGGGGATCAAACCCAGGGCTTCCTGCATACTAGGCAAGTGTTCTAGCACTGAACTGTATCCCCAACCTGTTAAATCACTTTTGATAAAAATCTTTCCAAGTCAATTATATGCTTATCTGTCCTTTTATAAACCCATAGAATTAAAAAATTTAATCTTTTTAAAAGGGCTTAATATTATCTTTAGGCACATCATTGTTAGCATCTTGTAAAAACATTAGTGATGCCCTCAACAGCTATTTAAATGTGTAGGCTAGTAGCCTCAGTTTTTGTGTCTGTGTAGTTTCTTGATTCTTTCCTTGTTGCTAGTCATTTATTTTTAGAGATATCTTTAGGATCTTCCAGAGCCCCCCAATTCCTTATAATTTGGTTTTTCTCATCAATCTGTTATTGGCTTGTAAAGTCTAGAATTATGATGTTAGCTGTATTTATTGCACTTCTGAGCACCAGGGCTCTGTGTTAATGCATTACATAATTATCTTTAATCCTTTCAACAGTCTTGAAGTATAACTGCTTATGCTCATTTTTCTTATGAGCAAACCAAGGCTCAGACAGGTGAAGTAACTTGCCTAAGGGTATTAAGCTACCCTGTGATCCACCTCGGATATGTCCTTTAGAAACCAATCTGTTGCCAGTGTGTATAAAATAAAACCAAGTGGTTGTCGAGGTTTTGTAGTGTTATACCTGACGAAAATAAGATCATCCAAGCCTTTCACCTAAAGCCAAAAAGAAGCCTTTATTTTTAGCTGGCCAGCTACTACCACCCCTCCACCTAAAAGCGGTGTGCCAGGGAATCTCGCCCCAGTTCTTTGTTGCCAGCATTTATAGGGAGGGGAAGAGATTAGGGTGGGGCTGACTCACCTCTTAATGGTATTTGAGAATCTTTTTGGGTAGTATAACAGTAGGACTAGTTAATTAATTGAAAACTTCTATTTTAGAACTTTGATTTTGTAATACTCATGTTGGCCTTTCTAAAGGTTATCTTGATTTTAGTATCAGTAGAAGAAGGACCCACCCCAAGAATACTTAACAAGAATGACTTGTTAAGTCATTACATTGAATTTTTAAAGGCCATAAAATCTAATCATAAAAGGAAAAGCTATTGATTATAGGAATTCTATTGTTTTCCTCAAGTATTGCTTACTGGGTTCCATATATCAGAATAGAATTGACAGCATATACTGGGCTTGAGAGCATTGTTCTTAAGTTACTTTAGTTTAGTCTAAACATCCTTTCATCCATGGTTCCAAATGTCCATGGTTCTTCGGGACTATGGCTTGGATCAAAGTCAAGTACCACAATAGCTTCAGTGATGAGTTTTAATAACTGCTTTATGAACTGAGGACTAACTGGCCTAATTTTAAATGTGTTTAAGTATTTGGATATAAGCCTTGCTTATTTGAAATAGAACTGGTGCTTTTAGTGCTCTTCCTCCTGATTCTAGTAAAAAGTTGCTAAAAATGTTTTGGGTGATGGTAGCAGTAGATATTCTAATCATGGTTATTCTAAGAGTTTTTGCATCCTAGCTTTGCCATTTGACTCTCAAGTAGTTTTTTCCTTGTATGTATGAAGATAGAGGAACAATTGCACATTGATAATATTAAGATTAAATGCAATAGTGTATATAAAGCCATTATGAGTTTGCTTGGTGCATAAGGAACACTTAATAGGTACTGATTCCTTTTCTAACGTGATTTGTTTTCTTAATAAACTTGAACCAAACAACTCTAAAATTGTATAAAAAACTTAGCAGGATATAAATTGACCAGATGTGAATTGCACATTCATATTTCTTGCCATTAGTTGTTGTGTTGTTGTTTTCAAATTGCTTATGCTTCATGTTTTTCTTTTTCTTTCGTTTTTCTTTTCTTTTTTTTTTTTTTTTGCATTTTCTGTGATTTTAAGCATTTGCTTTATTGGAATTTTTGGTTTTCTGGGATTTTGGATGAGGAAAGCATGTGATGGGGGTGTGACTGTGAGACTGGGGGAGGATACTGCTTTCTAAAGTAGTGATGGGAAGAAGAGGTGGCCGCTAACACCCTCAGTGTTTATGTTCTGCATAGCATCTGGTCATCACTACCCGACTTTGCAGCCTTCCCTCCCAGGATTCCCTTCATAAACTAAGCAGCTTTCTGTTCTATGAACATGCATTTCATTTCTTTTCCCTGACTTTTTACCGTTGTCTTGCAGTTTTATCCTCTTTGAGCACATAATTGGTATCTCTTGATTCAGCATCTGAAAATAGCTGTTTGAATTCCATTTCCTCTTTGTATTTTTTCCAGTTGGTCTTAACTGGTTCTCACCTCACTGATTCTGTGCTTATTGTCTGCATGCTATTTATATATCTCTGGATAGAGGGTTCTTTCACTCTTCTTTTTTGCCTTGCCCACTTGCAGGTAGCATCTGCTCTTCCATCAATTCATCCACAAATATCTGTACTGTGCTTGCTGTGTGCCAGTGTGGTACTGTGAATATACTGAGATCTTAGTGAATACTTGACTTGTTCACGAACTTTTTTTGGGTGGTGATTAATATAAGTACATTAGGTACTCAGGCTTCCTAAATCGGCAACTAGAACTAGTAAAATGTAAGGTTGAAAATTGCCAACTCTTTTGGGCAGTTGAAATTAATTATTTTCATTGAGGTAAGGTTGAATCAATGAAAGTAGAATAACACTTTGGTAGAATTTGCATTCAGAGAATATCATCTATTCTTGCTTCTAGAGTTTACTTTTTAAAATAGTAATGATATTACAATAATAGTGCTTCCCTATAATATGTATATGTACACATCTATACATATAGATGCATACTTGTGTATACATATATGCTATTTATTTTTGTGTGGGGGATTGAAACTAGGGGGTCGTATGTGATAAGCAGGCATTCTACCACTGAGCTACATCTCTAGCTCTCTATATAAATTTTATCAGTAATGAAAGAAGAGGTAAAGGGAATACAAAAATGTTATTCCTGTATCTGTTCCTGCTTTTTTTTTTTTCCTTTTCACTACTTTTTTAATTTTGGAAAAGTTATTTTATAGCACATAAAAAGATATAATTTAATGTTAACATATAAGATCAGGCTGTGGTAAACTGATTAGACGATGGTAACAGGAGGACAGGCCAGATGTAAGTCAAAGAGAAACTTTATTGAGGGACGCTCTTGGGCGAGGTTCGCTGGTCCAGCAGTGTGCTGGGCAGAGAAGTCGCACGTGGCCTCTATGTGGCTGGGTTTTTCTAACCCCGGGGTGGAGGAGGGGAGGCTCCAGAAGTCCTTGTCCTCCTGGGATTGGCTGGAGTTGTCAGCGCCTGATTGGTTACTTCTTCGGACATGCGCAAGTTACATTGTTTCTCTGTGCATGCGCAGGGTGCTTGATGCCCTTCCCCCTTTCAGTCACTCTGAAGCTCAGGAATAGCTCCTTCGTTTGCACGAAGGATACATTGTTTCTCAGCACGTGCAGGTTGTTTGATGCCCTACCCCCATCCAGTCGCCTTGCACTGCCCTAACAATAATGATTTTATTTTTGTTGTTATAATGAATTAACTATTTCTAAATTTTTCAGTTTGAATTTTAATATTGTGAATATCCACAGATATAGCCACACAAAAGTAAATATTAAGGGATCCTAGGATCCAAAAGTATGAAAATGCCTAAGATGTTTGCAAATGCTGTTGAAAATCCTACTTCTTTTACACACACCTAATTTTTTTTTCATTTGTAATTAGTCTTTTTTTTTTTTTTTTTTCTTTTCCTGTCTGGGGTTTGAACCCAGGGGCACTTAACCACTGAGCCATGTCCCAAGCCCTTTTTTGTATTATATTTATTTGGAGACAGGGTATCTTACTGAGTTGCTTAGGGCTTCACAGAGTCACTGAGGCTAGCTTTGAACTTGGCAATTCTCCTGCCTTAGCCTCCTGAGCCCCTGGGATTACAGTGGTGTGCCACTACACCCATCTATAAAAAGTCTTTGGTTAGGCATTTTCATACTTTAGGATCCTAGGATCCCTTAATATTTACTTTTGTTCCTGCTTTTGTATTATTATTAGTAATAAAATTTAGCATTAAGGGACCATTAGGAAGAAATTCATAAGCATGGCCTGTGACTTAATATTACTGGATATAATTTTAGTGACTGAAAACTTTTATAAGGCTTTTCTTTGTATTAAAAATATAAATATATGGAAAATATGACTGCTAATCAACTTAGAATGGTAGTAATACAGAGTAGTTATAACATCAAAATTATAAGAACAAATGGAAGGTATAAGAAGAGGCTAACCACATTAGAAAGTTATTGTCCTTTTGAAACCTGCTCCACAAGAGAGAAAAACTAATGTCTTCTTCCTTTACAAAGATATGCTTGAAAGTGTTGATTGGGTAGGAAATTTTCTGCTATTCTTTTATGATTCACTCAGGACCCAGCATACCATGGACCCACTGGAAGTTACCAATTATGCCAGAGTTGTGATGTGCTGAAAATAGTCTTTTCTGGGAGGAATGAAATAATATTTTTGAGAAAATCAAGCCTTTATTGTGGTGTAAGATTATGCTTAAAAATGTTTAGGCTATCCAGTTGGGTCTCTTTTTGCACATCAGAAAGAAGGGTTCCTTCTTGTAGCACTTGATGTCACAGTGGACATGTAGGGAAAGTGATTGTGTGTAATTTAAATGATTGCTTTAGGCACTCAGGAGGGAAATAATGAAAATTTATCAGTTAGCGGATACAACCTGCAAGAGGGCAGACTGAGAAGCCTTCCAATCTACTTCCCCTTTTAGTTTTGCTATTGGTTTCCTAAAAGGCATAGGGCCATTCTTTCTTTATGAGGTGCTGGGGATTGAACACAGGGATTCTCACATATGTGGCAAAAACTTAACTACTAAGCTATGCCTCCTATTCCTTCACCTCTTCTTAATAATAATACTCTGGTTTCTCAGGTTACAAAAGTGTAGGCAGAGGCCCAGGATATGGCAGTGCCCTTACCTAGCATGCATTTGGGTTGGATCCCTAGCACAGAAGTTTAGGGGGAGTGAAGGCAATCTTGCTGAAAAGCTACCTCCTCCTATCCCTTTTAACCTTGTGATTCTGTAGAAGTGATGGTTCCAGCAGGTACCTTTTCTACCTAATAGTAGTACTATGCATATATAAAGCTTTGCTTTATTGTTAGAGTTGAAGTAAATCTTTATGCTGTAGGATCCATTATTTATATCTTGGGGTAACAATGCTTTGAGTATGAGTAAGAGGAAGAACGGTGATGTTTTGACCTTGAATTACAGGTGTGCTCCACCTCACCAGATTCCACTTGCTTTTTTAACAGGCTTAAGTGAGCTGCATTACTATAAGGCCAGTAAAACTTTTTAAAAAGTTTTTTAAAAAATGAAAACCTAGGATTTTTTACCTTTTTATCTTTTATTAAGAAATGTTTAATGTCAGTGCAATCTTCTAAATGGAATACCACAGACTCATAAAAATTATTATTAGAACAACTCCACGTAGTGTAAGTCTTTGGGTCCTATGTATGATAAACCAGATTTCTCTCTCATGTATTTTCACAAAGCAGGCTTACCCACGACACACAATTACTTCATTAGTGTTCAAAAACACAAGGTCTGCATTTCAAATCTACTTCAACATGAATCAAAAATCAGTTAAAATTACCAAGGTCAAAACATCACCGGATTTTCTAACTTATTAGAATATGTATTTTCAAAATAATCCATGATGGTCTTTTGGATTTCAGTAATGTCTATTGTAATATTCCTATTTTTCATCTTTCTCTTTTTTTTTTTTACTTATTGATTCATTGAATACAAATGGAGTACAGCTATTGTTTCTCTGGTTGTACACAAAGTAGAGTCACACCATCTGTGCATTCATACATGTACACAGGGCAATGGTGTCTGTCACACATTCTGTTATTATTCTTACCCCCCACCCCGACCCCACCCCTCCCGTCCCTCTATGCTATCTATCCTTCCTCCATTCTTGCCACCCTTCCCTGCTGCATTATGCATCATCCTTCATTTATCAGATAGACCATTCGGCCTTTGGATTTTGGGGATTGGTTGTTCTCACTTAGCATAACAGTCTCCAACATCATCCATTTACCTACAAATGCCATAATTTTGTTCTTCTTTATGGCTGAGTAATGTTCCGTTGTGTATATATACCACAGTTTCTTTATCCATTCATCTATTGAAGGGCATCTAG
>JAJEJO010005319.1:7104-37724 GCA_020662805.1 Glaucomys volans | reverse complement strand
TTTTTTGGGGTTTTTAGCTTAACTTTATTTCTCCTTTGATTGACTCTTTCTTTAGGGTAATTCCTCCTCATGATGACTGAGATTGTTATTTTTCGTTTCTTCCTCTTCAAATATTTTGTTGAGAATGTTCTGTACGGCAGGCTTTCTCTTTGTGAATTCTTGAAGCTTTTGTCTATCATGGAAGGATTTTATTTCGTCCTCAAATCTGAAGGTAAGTTTTGCTGAATATAAGATTCTTGGTTGGCATCTGTTTTCTTTCAGAGCTTGAAATATGTTGTTCCAGGTCCTTCTTGCTTTTAGGGTCTGGGCTGAGAAATCTGCTGATATCCATTTTGGTTTCCCCCTGTAGGTAATCTGATGCTTTTCTCTCGCAGCCTTTAAAATTCTATCTTTGTTTTGTATGTTAGGTATCTTCATTATAATGTGCCTTGGTGTGGATCTGTTGTAATTCTGTGTGTTTGGTGTCCTGTAAGCTTCTTGTAATTGATTTTCCATCTCATTTATCATATTTGGGAAATTTTCTGATAATATTTCCTTGAATAGATTATTCATACCCTTGGTTTGTATCTCTGTGCCTTCCTCAATCCCAATAACTCTTAAATTTGGTCTTTTCATGATGTCCCATATTTCTTGGAGATTTCGTTCATGATTCCTAACCATCTTCTCTGTTTGTTCAACTTTGTTTTCAAGATTAAATATTTTGTGTTCATTGTCTGAGGTTCTGTCTTCCAAGTGATCTATTCTGTTAATTATGCTTTCTATTGAGTTTTTAACTTGGTTGATTGTTTCCTTCATTTCCTTGTTTCCTTCAAGGATTTCTGTTTGTTTTTTTCTTAGAACTTTTATCTCTTTATTGAAATGATTTTTGCTTCCTGCAATTGCTCTATTAGCTGATTATTCATAGCCTGATTTTGCTCTCTAGTCACATCATTCTCTTCTTGGATCATTTTAATTATGAACATTCTGAACTCCCTTTCTGTCATTCCTTCTACCATGCTGTCTTTGGGTTCTCTTGATATATCATCTAGGTTTGTTTGGGACACTTTGTTCCCATGTTTTCTCATGTTGCTCGTGTATCTTCCCCTCTAGTAATGCGAATCCGAGAAGTTGCAATTTTCCTGTGAAGACTTAAAGTGTCCCTGCAGATTTCCAGTAACTCACCTGATGTTTGAGTGATACTTGATCAAGCGGTGACCCAAGAAATGTGCTGTCCCACTACCTCCAGGTTGGGAATGATCAATGCTTCTGGGCAGAGGCAGCCTGGTGTTGATTAGATACAGCAAGGTGCTAGATCCCGGGCCAGGGTGTGGACCTGGGCACTAGATCAAGTTGGGGTGGGGGCACAGAACTATGCTCAGTGAGAGACACTGGGCTTGAGAGCCCAGGCAGGCCTGAACTCCTTGCTGGGGGCTCAGGCGGTGGCAGGTGGTTGCTCTCTCCCAGGGACACTGTAAAATGGCGCCAAAGGCCCTAAGCTCCCTGCTGTAGCCAGCCACTCCAGTCGCTACAGGTCAGACCTCCCCAGGAGCTGCAGCGCAGTGCCTTGGAAGACCGGACCTCAGCTCCGAGGACTCAGGCAGCCAGAGATGGTAGCTCTGTGCCAGGGAAGCTGCAAAATGGCGCCAAGGGGTCATCTTTCTCTTTCTTTTGGTTAGTTTGGCTTGCAGTTTATCAGCCTCTTTTATCTTTTCAAAGAATGAACTTTTAGGACTGAGGATATAGATCAGTGGTAGGGGACTTACTTAGCATGCCCTGGTTCTGTCCCCACTATTGTGACAATGAACCAACTCTTTGTTTCATCAATCCCTTGTATAGTTTTTTTTATTCTCTATTTAATTAACTTCAACTCTGATATTTATTCTTTCTTTCCTTCTACTGATTGGGGATTGAATTTTTCTTGTTCTACACCTTACTGGCATTGCTTCTTATTAGAGTTCAGACTGTCAATTTCTAGGGTATTATAGTTTCTGCCCTATAGGCTTATAGTGACCCTGTAGTTTTCTGAAGCCTCTTCTTTAAGGGGGGGAATCAATATTAGCAACACCCAGTACAGACAATATGCAGCTGTAAACCAAATAGCCCCTATGAAGACTATTGTTACAGTAGGCTTTTTGTTACAATATTGTTACAATATTATCATAATAAACAGAGAGGATGAGTTCAATTATTATCTACAGTATAACAAACAGATTTGCAATGAGGACTACAGTTTCTAATGAGGACAAAGAGGATGGGGAGGGTTGTAGGCTGTAACTGTTAACAGTGTAAGAAAAGAGTATGAAGAAGTTCTAGATCATAGGAAAGTGTAGTCAGAAGAAGTTGGTTGTTAGCATGAGAAAAGTGAGAAAAAGCCCTTGAGTAAAGAGGTAAACAAAAGGAGAGAGCAAGAAAAGTAAAGAAATAAAAGTTTAAAAGCTATCACAAAGGAGAAAAAAAAACTACACTATAACCATCATATACTATTCAAACCTTCCAGTCTTTAGTAGCCTGAGGCATGAGAGGTACCTGACAATGAGCTTCCAGCCTCCTGCGGGGGTCTCAGGATGGGATTTGCCCCACCTAATGACAGTTTCCCCTTCTTGGATAATCCAAGATGGCTGCACTGGCTTCCAAACATGTTGGCAAATGGGGAGATGCAGCACAGGGCGTGGGCACCCAGATTGCGTGGGTTGCAGTCAGTCAGGCTGGGCCCCTGGAGGTGGTGTGCTGTCAGTCAAGCCAGGGGTCCTGGAGGCGGGGTGCTGTCAGTTGGGCTGATGGTCCTGCAGCTCCCGACTTTTTTTCCCCCCAAATGGTGGCAGCCATGTGTAACCAAACCTGCAGGTACTGTGATGGTGAACTTCCAGGCAACAGCAGGCAGTTGGTGATCCACTGATGATCTGCAGGCTCCTTGCAGGCTACTGGCAGATGATAGGCAGATGAACCTCGGTTGGTGGGCGATGGGTAGGTGAAAGGCAGGTGATGGGCAGGCCAGAGGCAGGCAAACAGGCAAGTGATGGATGATAGGCAGGGGTCAGTGAGCAATCTGCACTGTAGATTCCCTACGCTGTAGTCACTATGCTGTAGACTGCAGGTGATTGAGGTAGACAGATGTGGTAAAGAGCAGGGGATCAATGAGGAGTAAAGATTACTTCATGGAGAAACAGATTTTCCTCTGTTTGAATCCTGAGTTATGGAGCGACAAGGAACACAGCCTCCCTCTAGTCCGCCATCTTGGATCCCCCAGACTGTCAATTTCTAAAGAAAGAAGCTTCTGCCTCTCTCTGCTCTGCAGAGAGTAGCTGGCAGCTATGCCTCCTATGGCCACCCAGAGCTTCCTGTAGGTCTTTGCCACAGTTTCACTTCAGAGCCCAGATTGACTCAGGGTGTTACTGGATCTAATCATCCGATAAGGATTAAAGCATAGGTGGCTGTTGAATTTTAGAGTTTAAATTTTAGAGTTTAAAAAGAGAAAAGAATACTGCAGGGGTTTCTGATCTCTTGCATAGAAGCTTAAACAATAAGGCACTTTTAAAACTGGCTGCCCTTCCCCACTTTAAATTAATCCACTGGGCAGTGCAGGGACCATCTCCTCCTGCACCAGCTCATTAATTAGTATTTGAATCTTTTCTACTCAGATTTGTTTTGTTTGGAAGTGGAGCCTGCCTTTCTCAAAGTTAATGGGAAACTTTCTTTTAGCTCATTAGAAGGGAGTTCCCCCTATTCCACTAAGCTGTCCTGGGCCCAGTGCTGTGTAGTCTATTTCTTTCACTAACTCTTACTATTCTAAACACCAATATTTCTGGGTTTCACCTGGTTGCTAACTTTCTAAGTTGCACTCTAGCACTTTCCCATGGTCTTTCTACCTCATCACACAGTCACAGAACTGTTGTTTGATTCCTTCTTGGAGAGAGCTAGTATGCAGGAGATGCATTAGTCTGCCATTTCCAGAGTTCCCCCAAATGACGATGTTATTAATGCAGTAATAGTAATTGAATCGTTTTAAAAACGCACAAGTTTTCTCTTTTAAAAGGATAATAGAAGAAATGGAATAATAGTAGGGATAATCTTTTGTAACCCATTTGTAAACCTACGTATTTGTAGATATTTGGCCCCTCTTTTTCTTGTAGACCAGTGCTTGCCTGCTTGGAGAAGGTAAGTTATATCAGCTCTCCAGATAGTGTTACATTTTACAGCTACAAAGATGTTCTACAAACCAATTATATCATACTGCTCTTGCAGTGCTATTTTGGTTAAATGCCTTTGAGGGTATAAAATGTTTGGTGAGATTCCTGGCAGTTTATATGAGGATGTAGGATCTAAGGATGTTGGATATTCTGTTTTTCAGAAAAGTCTAGAAAGTGTTGACTCTGTTGTGTCCAATATTTTGGGCAATGAAGGCAAAGAAGGTAGAATAAAAAATTCCATGATTTAGGTGAAGAAACGTGACTGGGCTGAAAATGTGATCAAATGAAAGAGTGATCCGCAGAAGCCTTTAATTTATGACTTGGTTTATTTCTTTAAGGTGCCTCATTTGACTCTAAATTCACAGATCATTTTTGTTATCATCTGCTTTGAGATAATAAAGACTGGTTGTGTAGTTTTGGGTTTAGCTTTAGGATACACCCCTAAGGTTCAGTCCCCAATTTCCTTTTGTAAGTTTCCTCTTGGCTTCCTTAACATCTTCAGTTACCAGTAGACTGCTAGATCTGGTATCCCTACTTGATAACTTTCTCCTGGGCATCAGGCACATCTCACTTATATGTTGCAGATCTAGGGGATTCACCTTGTCTAAAGGGGATTCACCACATTTATTTTCCCCATCTTCTAAATACTCTCTTCCTGAGTCTCTCAGTGAGGGCATTATTGCCCAGTCTTACCATATTTCCTGACTCCTTCATTCTCCTCGTACCTCATACTCAATTAAGCTTTCTACTTTAAATATCTCTTCAAAATATCTTCTAGTTTCTGTTATATCTTACTTGCATTATCTATTGCTTCAATTGTTCAGATCACTGTCAGCAGCCTCCTCATTATTCTCCTGCCCTCAGTCTGGCTCTTTTCCAGTTCATTCTCCACAAGACAAGAGAGTAAAGTAGGTAAAATACACAGTTGGAGAAAGGCAGCCAAGTTGGGAGGCTGTCGCAAGAGAATTGCAAGTTTGAGGCCAGCTTCTGCAACTTAGGGAGAACCTGTCAGAGAGAGAGAGAGAGAGAGAGAAAGAGAGAGAGAGAGAAAGGAAGGAAGGAAGAAAGGAAGGAAGGAAGGAAGGAAGGAAGGAAGGAAGGAAGGAAGGGAGGGAGGGAAGAAAGAGAGAGAACTGGGATGTAGCTTGATAATAAAGCATTACTGGGTTCAATTGCCAGTACAAAAAATGAAATAAGTAAAATACATTATTGGGGGCTGGGGATTCAGCTCAGTGGTAGAACATGTGCTTAGCATGTGTGAGGCCCTGGCTTCAATATGCAGCATCAAAAACTAAAAGCAAAATAAAAAGACACATTCAAACAGTCTAGTCCTAGTTTAGAAATATTTCAGTGCTCCCATTTTTGCGTGAAGGCTAAAGTTTAAATTCTTTTTTTTTTCCCGATGCTGGGAATTGAATCCAGGGCATTGCACATGTGAAACAAGTGCTCTATTGCTGAAATATATCACTGACCCTAAATTCTTGGCATGTGCGTGCATGTGTGTGTGTGATTCTGGGAGTTGAATCCGTGGCCTCACTCATGAAATTCTATATATATAAACTAAATATTTCAACTTTTGCAGTATGATGTATGTCATTATATTGTTAAAAAGAAAAATCTTAATTTAGCAGACTTTGAGCAGAAAAAAAAAGACTCATGAACTGAGTAACACTAAGGACAAAAAGCAGAGAGTTCTGCTGTAAAAGCTATGGACAGGGAATATTTATAGCCAGAAAATGGAAGTGACATACATAAATAACCTGATTGGTTAAAATTTGTTCTTGTCTTATTTGGACATGTTTTTGGCAGTTTTTAGCCTATGTTTGGCTGAATGTCCAGCTGCTATTACTGGCCAAGACTTTCCTATAATTGACCAAGACTTGGGGACATAGAATAAGTCTCAAGTTAGACTACAATTTATTTATATATTCAATTGAGTTTATAGTTCCCTATGAATGGACTCAGCATCAGGATAATTTAATAACATGTAAATTATTATATTGCATATTATGTATGTGTCATAAAATATTATATGTAGTTGAATGTATATTAATATTTAATGCTCTGCACTATGTCCCCTCATTGCTCAGTCACCACTACCCCTCATCCTGTCCTAAATGAGTTAATTGGTCATTCTTCAGATATAATCTTTCTGGTAGTTTTAGATATCATGAGCATTATTCTCAGTCAAAAAAATCTGTTTTGTCAATTCTTCAATTCATGACAAATTCACATCATCATTTCTTACAGAACTCTTCACTTTGTTCCTGTTGTATTTATTTCCCATTCTGACATGACTTGTGGACACATGCTTTTATGTGTTTAGTGTTCTTGAAAGTATATGTATTTTTGTAAGGTATATAGTATTACTCTGTGTTTTTAGTTTATACAAGTACTCTTGAGTCATAGATCTTATTTTTTCAAAAACTGAACTGGCTTTGGAAAAAATACTTCTAATTTTTTCAGGGTGAATTCCTATCTAGTTTTTTGCTTCTTAGTGCTATATAGTATTCCAAAGGAAGAAAGTTCTGCTGACTTGTATAGCACCAGAGGGCACTATTCACCTTTTATTGCATGTGTTTAACATTCCCCTACAGTTTTGCAATGTGGTGGCCCTGGGTGCATTCTCTAGATTTTATTCAAATGTTTGCACATTGATAACCATCTATAATATTCCCTTATTTCTCAGGTCACCACAGAAAATACTCTAATGAATATTCCCACATAAAGTTCTATGTGGAAATTTCTCTCACATGTATTAAGAAGTAAGATTACTTGGCATAAAATAAAGGTTACTTCATTTGTCTAAGTCTGTTCGGTTACTTTCAGATTGCCTTCTCCACTTTATAATCCACTGGCACAGTAAATTGTTGTTATTTAATTTCCACTAGTCCAATGGGAAAAAGTAGTCCACTCATTGTTTTTCTTTTTACTGTGTATTTATCTGATGACTAATGCCTTTGAAAAAATCTTTGCATATTTTTAGCCTTTTGGGTTTACCCTTCTATGAATTGCCTATTCATATCATTTTACATTTTCATGTAGTATGTCCTGATTTTTCTTGTTATTCATAGGGTTTCCTAGTATATTCTGGATATTTTTGTGTTACTAATGTTGAGGATACGATTGATTGTCACAAAGCCTCCTTCTGATCTTCTTTACTTTTATTAGAGGCTAGGAATCTAAAAGTGACTTTTCTGAGTCCCTTGCAGGTTGTGTTTCAGATGCAATTTAAGTTTGATTTTGTGACTCATTTGGAAGGTCTCAGTCAGACTTCATGTCCATTGTTTCTATTTGCAAGTAGAGTAGAAGACCTCTCTCACTCTTCTGGGGCAGTGTTAGTAGGGGTCTTGTGTCCAGGTACTAACTTTATGAAGATCTAGGGTAGTTATGGTGTGCCAGTCTTTCTGGTGTGACTGGTGCAGACACAGCATGGGTCTGAAGTCAGTTGCATACAGAGGTAGCATCTAGAGGTAGCAATGAAGCTTCCTGATCCTGGGAGCAGAAGTGTGCTTTTAGATCCTGGGACTTTAGATCATAAAGGTGGCAGCTGCTTCCTTGATATCCTGGTCCTATCTTGCGACTTTGTGAATATCTAAAAAGATTCTAGAACCCTTTTATTCAAGTTTTCCAAGATTCTGTAAACCAAGTCATACCCTATAGTAAATATCTTCCTGTTAAAAGGATTTGGAGTAGATTCACCTCTTTGTAATCTTAACATACAGAATTGATTTTTAGATAGCAAATAGTTTCCTCTGATATTAATCCTTTTTGAATTTTGTAGTATGGTTGGTTGAACAGACATATTTTCATGTAATCAAATCTATTTCTAAGATTTTACTATTTAAATACCTTCATATGGTATTCTTCAACTCAACACTTACTACTTAAATGTTGCTTTTCCCCTAGATTTCATATATATTCCAACTTAATATCTGAATTCAGATGCAAATTTCATATTATAAAATCTATTTCTAAGGTATAGTTTGTACTGTTTTCCTCTCATTTAAAAAATTGTTACTCCTAACTCACAAAAAGTCTTCCTTCTATACTCTTCTATTTACATTATCACTTTGCCCTTTACATTTAAGCTTTTGAACTAGAGTCCTCTTTAGTGTATGCCTATAATGTAGAAATCTAGGTTTATTTTTCTCTGTATAGAAAACCAGTTTTTATAAGCTTCTATAATTAATGGGCTTTACTTTGGTTTGGTTTTTGTTTTGTTTTGGTTTGGTTTTTTTGATATAGGGGATTGAACCCAAGGGCCCTTTGTCACTGAGCTTCATCCCAAGACCTTTTTATTTTTTATTTGGGACAGATTCTAGCTAAGTTGCTGAGGCTGGCCTCAAATATATGATCCTCCTGCCTCAGCCTTCAGAGTTGCTAGGATTACAGGTGTGTACTGCCATGCCTAAATAGTCTTTTGCTCAATGATTTTTATTACCACTTTTTTGTCATTCCTGTATATAAATTAATCCATTTCTGAGGTTTCTGTGTTTTCCTTTTATGTGTGTCTTTCTGTTTTAAGCCAGTACCATATGAGTCTTATAAATATAACTTTGTAAACCATCTGATTACTACTTCTAGAGAAGTACTCTTTTTTTCAAAATTGACTTAGTTCATCATTATGTACCTTGTATGTAGTCTTCCCTGTAAATTTAGAATAATGAGGAATTTGGAAGATGGTGGAGGCAAGCTGGGCAGTGAGTTCTGATCTTTTCACAACACAGGAGGCAGCAAAGGAAAAGCAGAATTGAGAGATAGGTGACAAAATAAGTGTTCTAAGACTTGATATTACATAGTCTGAGATCTGGAGAGACTGGAAGATTGGTTGCCAGAGAAGAAAACAAATTCAAGAGTTCCCTAATCCCGAACCAAACCTGTGGATGAGAAGGGGGAAGGGGCAACAGAGGGGAGGGGAGCAGACATTCTTTTAAGTTCACCCACTTAAAAACAGTTGGGCAGACAGACAAAATTTAAAGCTGATGGTAACAGAAAGGCCCTCAAAAGAGTGCAAATAACTTAAAATCAAATAGTGAAAAGAAAACTGAGCCAGGAGTCCACAACCGTCTTGTGAAGCCCCCAGTTGACCATTCATCCATTTAAATAGCATGGCATCTTCCCATGCCCAGAAAGTGCAAATTAAAGGAGAGGCAAGTCCCCTGCAGTGGCACTTCTTAAGAATGGGCCAGAAAAGAACTTCTAGAAGGACCACTAATAAAAAAAAAAAAAAAAAAAAAAATCACTGAAATCCCTCTCTTTCCCCCTCACTGAAATCAAGGGGAGCAAACAACCTGGTGGGGACCTGGGCAGGGAAGTGTGCCTAACCCTTCCTCAGGCTCTGCAACCCAGGTAAGGGTGGGAAGCCCTGTGCAGCTCCTCTTTCTTGCTGGACTCAGACAGAGACAAAAATGAAGCAGCTTTGGCCTCAAAGCTTTCCTTTGGCCTCAAAGTAAAGCAGATTTACTAGGCACAACCACTGACACTGTGGGGAAGCACAGTTTGAAGCCTAGGGATAGTCCCTGGGATTATGGGGTCATAGCAGAGGGAAGCTGCCTGAATATGCAGTGACAGAGACCTATGGGAAATCACCAGAGTCTTTGCAGCAGGAAGGGGCTGAACCCAGTGTTAACAGGTGCACAAGATGAACCATGATCACAACTGGCAAGTGAAAGGGCATTGTTTGGATACTTGTGGAACCTTGCATCAAACTAAGTTAACAGAAGAAATCAACACAACCAGGACAGTGGAAACTAGAGTCCAGGTGAACCACCTGAGACCCTTCACTATAATACCTCAGAGAATATTCTCCTCTCCTATTTGCCCAATCTTTCTTCCTGCCCCTTTTAGCCCTCATGTAAGGTTACAGTAAGTTTACTAAACTTAACAACTAATATTTTGACATATTCTAGAACTTTGTTATAGATTTACACCTGAATTTGGGGAACCACAGAGAATAATTGCAACAAGTTTTTGTTTTGTATAAAGTTGAATAGAATGAGGCGTGGCTCAGAAGTGATTACAGTAAATAAGGCACAGTGGCATCTCTTAAAGTGTTGCTGATATTGGGATCAGCGGAGGTCATACATTGACTTAAAATATCATTATCTGGATATTCATGCAACCCAGGGCTCTTAAGGAAAGGAAGTTCACAAAGTAGTCCTTCACTTAAAAGAAGAAGTATACCAAAAGCTGAAAAAGCAATGGAAAAGCAAGGGAAGAAACCATCCCAAACAGCCCTTAATGCTTCAACAATAGACTTCATTGACACCACAGTGGAGGAAATGTTGGAGATGGAATTTAGAAAGTTCATAGTTGTACTATTTTATGAGCTAAAAGAAGATGTAAGGAATGGTGGAATGAGACAGACATCATTACCCTATATACATGTATGATTACATGAATGGTATGAATGTACATCATGTACAACCATAGAAATGAAAAGTTGTACCCCATTTGTGTACAATGAATCAAAATGAAGTCTGTAAAAATTAAAAAAATTAAACATAAATAAAATAAAATAAAAAGAAGATGTAAGGAGTAAGATCAAAGAAAATACAGGAAGTGAAAGATCACTCTAATATAGAGATAGAGATTCTGAAAAAAGAACCAGAAATCCTTGAAAAGAAAAAATCAATACATCAAATTAAAAATTCAATGGAAAGCATCACCAATAGATTAGACCATTCTGAATATTGATTTTCTGAATATTTTCAGGCCTTGAAGACAAAGTATGTAATCTTGAAAATAAAGTTGACCATAGAGATAAGATGTTAAGAGACTATGAACAGAATATTCAAGAAAACTGGGATAGCATTAAAAGACCAAATTTAAGATTCACTGGGATAGATGAAGGCCCTGAAATACAAACTAAAGGAGTGCACAATCTTTTCAATGAAATAATATCAAAAGAATTTCCAAACCTTAAGAATGAAATGGAGGTTCAAGCACAGAAGGCAGCATATACGACTCCAAATATACAAAATCACAATAGATTCACTCCAAGAAACATTATTATGAAAATGCCTAAAATAAAGAGTAAAGAGAGAATTTTAAAAGCTGCAAGAGAAAAATGGTCACGTTTTGAGATAAACCAATTTGAATTTCAACTGATTTTCTAACTCAGACCCTAAAAGCCTGGAGAGCTTAGAGTATTATATACCAAGCTCTGAAAGAAACCACGAATAATAGACCCAGCAAAATTAGGCTTAATAATTGAAGATGGAATAAAAATCTTCTGTGATACACGGAAGCTAAAAGAATTAATGACTAGAAAGCTTGCACTATAAAACATACTCAATATTTCATGAAGAAGAAATGAAAAATAAAGATGAAAATCAGCATGGGGAGGAATTATACCTAGATGAATAGTAAATTAAAGGAGAATCAAGTCCAATGTAAATATTAGAAATAAAATGGCAGGATATAAAAATCATCTCAGTAATAACATTGACCATAAATGGTCTAAACTATTCAATCAAAAGACATAGGTTTGCAGATTAGATACCAAACAGCATACTACCTGCAGGAGACTCACCTCACAGGCAAAGACATCCATAGACTGAAAGTAAGAAAGGATGGGAAAAAAACATACCGCTCACATGGATCTTGTAAACAAGTGGGGGTTACCATTCTTATATCAGATAAAGTGAACTTTAAGCCAAAAATTCATCACAAGACACAAAGAAAATCATTTCATACTGCTTATGGGAATCATATATTAACAAAATATAATGATCATAAATATTTATACCCCAAACTATGGAGCATCTACATACATCAAACAAACCCTTCTCAATATTAAGAATCAAAAGACCACAATATAATAAAACTGGATGACTTTAACACACCTGTCATCACTGGATAGATCATCCATACAAGAATTAAGTAAGGAGTCTACAGAACTAAAAAATACAATTAATTGTATGGACCTAGTGGACATTTATAAAGTATTTCATCCATCAATGACTGAATTCACTTTGTTCTCAGCAGCACATGGAACATTTTCTAAAATAGGCCATATTTTATGTTACATAGCAAATATTAACAAATACAAAAATAGACATAATACCTTGCTTTCTATCAAATCATAATGGAATGAAATTAGAAATCAACAATAAGATACAAAACAGAATCTCTCCAGCATCTAGAAATTAAATTTTGAATAATGACTGGATAGCAGAAGAAATCAGGAGAGAAATTTTAAAATGTACTTAAAAGTAAATGAGAATAGTGATACAACTTATCAAAATCTCTGGAACAGTATGAAGGTGGTTCTAAGAGGAAAGTTCATAGGATTGAGTTTGTACATTAAAGAATAGAAAGATAGAAATAAATAATCTAACATTATATCTCAAGGCCCTGGAAAAAGATGAACAAACCAACAATAAAATCAGTAGAAGACAGGAAATAATTAAAATCAGAGCTGAAATCAATGGAATTGATATTTTTTAAAAATGCAAAGGATTGATAAAACAAAGAGTTGGTTTTTTGAAAGGGCAAACATAGTTAATAAACCACCTAACCCAACTAACCCAACTAACCAACTAACCAACTAACCAAAAGAGGGAAATACTTAAATTCCAAAATCCAAGATGAAAAAGGAAATATACCCATGACACTACTGAAATCTAGAGAATCATCAGAATTTATTTTGAAAATTTATACTTCAAGAAACTAGAAAATCTTGAAAATTGGACAAATTAAATTAAACCAGGAGAGTATAGAAAACTTTAAAACATCAATTCCAAGTAATGAAATTGAAGCAGCCACCAAAAGCCATCTAACAAAGAAAAGCCCAGAATCAGATGGATTCTCAACCAAGTTCTACCAGACCTTTAAGGAAGAACTAATACCAATCCTCCTTAACTTATTCCATGAAATAGAAAAGGAGGGAATGCTGCCAAACTTATTCTATGAAGCCAGTATCATCCTGATACCAAAACCCAACAGACACATCAAGGAAAGAAAACTTTAGACCAATATTCTTAAGGTACATAGATGCAAACATTCTTTTTAAAAATTTTTAGTTATAGAATAACACAATACCTTATTTTATTTATTTATTTTTATGTGGTGCTGAGGATTAAACCCAGTGCCTCACATGTGCTAGGCAAGCGCTCTACTGCTGAGATACAACCCCAGCCCAAGATGCAAAAATTCTTATTAATTATTGGCAAATTACATACCAAAACACACTAAAAAGATTGTATACCATGATCAAGTGGGTTTTATCCCACGAATGCAAGGTTGTTTCAACATATGGGAATCAATACATGTAATTCAACAGATAAGTAGACTTAAAGACAAAAATAACATGATTATCTCAGTAGATACAGAAAAAGCACTTGACAAAATACAGCATCCATTCATGTTTAAAACTCTAAGCTGAGTGCAGTGGAGCTCACCTGTAATCCCAGCGACTTGGGAGGCTGAGGCAGGAGGATCGTGAGTTCAAAGCCAGCCTCAGCAACTTAGCGAGGCCCTAAGCAACTCAGTGACACACACACACACATACACACACACCACACAATAAATGGGCAAAGGAACTAAACAGACACTTCTCAAAACAAGAAATATGAGCAGTAAAGAAATACACGAAAAAATATTTAACACCTCTAGAAATGCAAATCAAAACTACACTGAGATTTCATCTCACTTCAGTCTTAATGGCAATTATCAAGAATACAAGTAACAATAAATGTTGGTGAGGGTGCAGGGAAAAAGGGTACGCTCATACCTTGTTGATGGGACTGCAAATTACAATCCCTCTGGAAAGCAGTATGTAGAGTCTTCAAAAAACCTAGAAAAGGAACCACTATATGACCCAGTTATCCCATTCCTCAGTAAACACCCAAAGGATTTGAAATCTGCATACTGCAGAGATGCAGCCACATCGATGTTTATAGCAGCACAATTCACAATAGCCAAGCTAGGAACCAACCTAGGAGTCCTTCAACAGATGAATAGGTAAGAAAAATGTGGCATATATACACAACAAAGTATTAGCCATAAAGAAGTTTTGCAAAAGTAAGTCCCAGCAGGGTTTGGACTTAACCCAAGGTGATGGCAACTACTCCCAAAACAGAGGCTGAAACCCCAACTTCCCACCCACTTACCTTTCAGAGCAGAGCTGAGCAGGAACTGACACAGGCCCTGGATGAATTCACAGCTATGGGAAAACTTAAACATAGACGACCAGCGCCAGCTTCCCTTTGATGACCTTTGTTGGTTAATGGATGAAACTGGAGAGTATCCATGCTAAGTGAAATAAGCGGGTCTCAAAAAGTCAAAGATCGTGTCATCAGCAAATAGGGATAGTTTGAGCTCTTCTTTTCCTATTCATATTCCTCTAATGGTCTCTCTGATAAATGAATGATGATGCATAATGTGGCGGGGAAGGGTGGCAAGAATGGAGGAAGGATAGATAGCATAGAGGGAAGGGAGGGGTGGGAAGAATGGAGGAAGGATAGATAGCATAGAGGGAAGGGAGGGGTGGGATGGGGTGGGGGGGTAAGAATAATAACAGAATGTGTGACAGACATCATTGCCCTGTGTACATGTATGAACGCACAGATGGTGTAACTCTACTTTGTGTACAACCAGAGAAACAATAGCTGTACTCCATTTGTGCTCAATGAATCAATAAGAAAAAAAAAAAGTCAAAGATCGAATGTTTTCTCTGTTATGCAGAAGCTAATCCAAAATAATGGGTGGGTAGGGGAGTGAAAAAAAAAGAAATAAGAAAGATTAGTGGAGTAGACACAGTGGAATGAAGGGGAGGGAGAAGGGATGGGATAGGGAAAGAGTGAAATGAATCTGACCTAACTTTCCTATGTGCATGTATGAAGATACCACACTGACTCTCACCACCATGTACATATATACGACACTAATTAAAAAAAGAAAACTATAGTAGCAGAAAACACAGTAGAGGGAAGGGAACAGAGGTAGGGGAAGGGGAGGTTCAGGCAACTGAATTGCAACAAATTATATTCCATGCTTTCATTATTATGTCAAAATGAATCCTGTTGTCATACATAACTAAAAAGAACAAATAAAGAACATAAAATAAATTTAGAATAGGTTTTTGAGCTTCTTTAAAAAATTGTAATGGTAGTTGGTTGAAATTTTATTAAATCTGTAGATTAAGATTGTTTGTTTTTATAATATCCAAGAATGTGATGAACTTCTGTGTTTATCCAGATCATCTTTTTTGTCTTTTTAATAGAGTTTATAATTTTCTCCACAAAGGGTTTGTGTTTCTTTGCTGAGCCAGTTTCTAGATCCTTCATAGGCTTATTTCTAATGGGAATTTTTGTTGTTGTTGTTGTTGCTGTTGTTTTTTGGTGGGGGGCCTCCCAGGGATTAAAGACAATCTTTTATATTTTAGCAGCACATGCAATCATAGAAAATAGTATGTATTGTACAGATTCTTTCAAAATTATTGTGCCTTTCTTTTTTGGCATTGTATGTGATGATTTCTTGTGGATGTTCTATGTTCTCTTTGGGGAGACACAATCCTAAAATCCAGAAACATTATTAACATATTAATTTAGTAGCTTACATTTTATATTCAACATTAATGAAAATCTTTCTAATTACTTAAAATATTTCAAAAACACCATTTAAACAACTACATAATAGTTTATGCAGTTAGAAAAACAGTCATCTGTGAGTAAATATTAAAGACTTCTCCCTTTTACCTTTCTTTCTTTCTTTCTTTCTTTCTTTCTTTTTTTTTTTGGTGCAGTGCTGGGATCCAACCCAGGGCCTCAGGCTTGCTAAGCAAGCAACCTGCTCCTAAGTCAGACTCCTAGCTCTGCCTTTTGCCTTTTGGAACTGCCTTTTTGTTTTTTGTGGGGCTGAGAAATGAACCCACGGCTTCATGCATGTACTCACACTGAGCTATGTACTCCCAGCTTGTACTGCCTTTTAAATACCTTCACATAGTAATTTTTTACTTAACTCTTATTAATTAAACATTGCTTTTTCTCAGTCTTCATATAGTCCATCTTAACATCCACCCTAAGGAATCCTTTCCATGCATGTTGATAATTCCAAATTTAGATTTCCAGCTCAGAATGCCAGATGTGAATTTCATATTATCTTTTAAAAATATATATATAGGGATATGGGAATAGTTCGAACCTGAACTTTTCTTTCTCCAAGCCTAATCTGTTCCCTCACATATTGGTGGATTCTTGGTGCATGATAATAGCATCTGAGTAATAAAAATACATGTTTTTACTACTATTCTCAATTTTCTCTATGTCAAGTACTTTACCTAGTTTCTTAAGCCAGAAAACCTGGGAATTGTGCAATTCACCAACATACCCCACTTTTCCTTCTGGGTCAGTTATAAGACCCAGTTAAAATACATCCCCAAAATAGTTTTTTAAATATTCATCCCCCTTTCCCTGCAGGTTTTTTTTTTTTTTTCCTCCTGGTACTAGGGATTGAACCCAGAGCCTGGTTGCTCTACCAATGTAATATATACACAGAATTTTTTTTTTTTTTTTGAGACTGGGTCTTGGTAGTAAATTTTTTAGATTCTTGAACTTGAGATTCTTCTGTCTCAGCCTCCTATGGAACTGTGATAACAGGAATGCACCACCACTCCTGCTTCCACTATAGGAACAAATTTGAAATGTGTAATTTATATTCCAGTGGAAAATTAAATGTATTCAGGAATGAAGTTAAAACAGAACCTCAGTGGGGGTGGCCACTGCCCTGGAGAGGCTAAAATTGATAACTGTTAATATTTCTTCCAACTAGAAGAGTCAGTGATCTTGTTTTTGTTTTTGTTTTTGCTTTTACTTGAAAAGTAAGAGCAGCAGCTATGGTCTGTGTGATTCATTCCTTTTATTTTTATATATGTAAAACTCTTTTCAGCCAGAGATTACCATTTATTAGGTTTGTTTTCATGGATGAATATTGAGGGGTTTTTTCCTCCGAAAGGATTTTCTTTCTGAAATTTGTATTTTTCCCCCTCAAATATTAATTTGTTTCATTATTTTTTATTAAAAAACTTACCAAAGCCAGGTGTAGCAGCAAGTACCTGTAACCCCAGCTTCTCAGGAGGCTGAGGTAGGGATGTCATTTGAGTTTAGGAGTTGAGACCAGCCTAAGTAACACAGCAAGACCCTGTCTCCACAGTTAAAACAATCAAACAAACAAAACTCCAAGAAAATTCCATAGTCTTTGTTATATATGTTCAATGATACTCTTTGACCAATTATTTTGTGTATGTATGTCTGTGTGTGTGTATGTGTGTGTGTGTGTGCATGTGCATTTTGGTGTTGGGGATCAAACCCAATCCCTTGCACATGCTGAGTGTAAACTCCACCACTGAGCTATGCCCAATTTTGTTAGATTTATTACATTTCTCTATTGTTTTCATTTTCAGCACTTGGTTAATCTGAGTGCCTTCCTTCCTTCCTTCCTTCCTTCCTTCCTTCCTTCCTTCCTTCCTTCCTTCCTTCCTGCCTTCCTTCCTTCCTTCCTCCCTCTTCCTCTGGAAAATATCTCTTGATGGAAGCCAAAATTGAACTTTATATAAATTTTAATAGACTGTAGTGACTATAATTAGAGTTCTGTATACTAAAGTCACTTTTTTTATGCTTTGTTTCAGTGTGATGTGTTTGCCATAACTAAGGTGGGACTCATGTTTTTACCGCTCTTCTCAATATTCTCCACGTCAAGTAACAGACACATCAACTATGTGTCTCCATTTACCACTGTTAATGTCTTCAACATACTTACAAAGACATGTTATAAGCACTTACCAATGAAGGCTCAGGAAGAGATCTCATGCAAGAGTATATACATCAAAAGTGTGCATGGGTTCAGTGGGCATGGATTGCTCCAGAGAGGCAGAGTTTCACTCTCCTTTGTGCTTGAATCTCATGAGCTATGGTCATCTTCCCCATGGTATATGGGCAGGGTGTTTATTGTCCTCCTGTGTCCTTTCACTGTTTTCCTATGATTTGTCCAGCTATTGAACCATTTGTCTTTTTCCTCGAGACAACCCTAAATATTTATTCTTGTCTTCCTTTTGCTATAAAAATTGCAGTATTTTAGATCTAAAACTGGGTATGTTGATTTCTACATGATCATAATTGACCGTTTTTTTTTTAAAAAATCTATGTTTGTTTTCTTATTTTACCAGCATGGGTCATGAATATGAGAGGTATGTAATATATCTTTGTATTCACTGACCTCATTAACTTAAATAATTATTACCAATGACTAATTATAGATTTGCTTGTCAATCTCATCTCCCATTATTTCAATTGTTAGATAATATGGGGTTTCATAGGAAGTACAGATATAGAAAAGTTTCAAATGGTGAAACATCTGTTTCAGTTCTCATTTTGTGTAAGTTAACAGTGGCCTGGAAGCAACAGAAACATGTTGACACTTTTCAAAACATAGCAATGATCTTGTTCATCTTTTAATCATTTAAAAATACACAAAAGAAGAACATATCAATGATATTTGTAGGCTATTAACATGTAAAATTAAAATAGATAATTAAAAGTGAATGCTAGGGCTGGAATTGGCTTGTGGTGTAGCACTTCCCTAGTTTGTTCAAGGCCCTGGTTTTGATCCCCAACACCAAAAAAAGTTAAAAAAAAAAAAAAAAAAAGAAAGAAAAGGAAAAGAAAAAAAAAGAAAAGAAAGCCCCTGGATTGAAGAAAAAAAGTTTTAGGACATAAACCTATCTTAAAATTTACCCTTAGCCACTGCCTCTTTTATATAAACTTAGACATACTACTCAAATATTTGAGTCTTGATTTCTTTACAGGTAAAATTAGAAGTCTGAGCTAAATGATTTCTAAGATTTGATGGGGTTCTAACACACTGAAGATTAAAAGAAGTGGAGGGGCCAGGGATGTAACCCAGTGGTGGACTGCTTGCCTAGTATGCACAAACCTCTTCTTTCTCCAGCATGAAAAACAAACAAGCAAAAAATATAGTAGTGTAATGTCACTGAGTTCTTTTACATGCTTATTTATTTAGCAGCACTGGACGCTGAATTCACGACCTTGCATATGTTAGGTGAGCACTCTATTACTGAGCTAGACTTCCTTTTTATTGTTTTTTTAAATTTATTTTTAATTTATTTTTTCTTTTTTATTGTTTTGAGGCAGAGTCTCACTAAGTTGCCAGACTGGTCTCAAACTTATGATCCTCTTGACTCAGTTTCCTGAGTAGCTGTGAATACGGGCATAAACCACCCCCACTCCAGGCCATCAATGAGTAATTTGATCCTAATACTGACAAAAGTTATTCATATGCGGGATCAATAAAAACAGAAGTTATTTGCATTATCAAGACTAATAAACAAATAAACAAAACTCCTGTGTGTCTCCATGGGAAAGTTTCTGTATTGAAAGTTTCTGTTGCTTTTTGGATACTATTATCTCAGGTAAACAGGGACAGAGCTGAAGAATGTCCCTGCTCTGTGTAGTCACCAGTTGAAAGTCTGTGCTCTATTTCTCTTGTACCAGAGTGTGCCTCCTGATTTTGCTTCCTATGTTATCATTGTTGATTAAGGGAGGATAGTAAGCTTTCTTCATGATTGTATCCTCTGATGGGCCTCAACATTCTTTGACATATGGTGGACTCCTAAATACTTGATTTTATCTTGTCTTAACTGTTGTTTTTCCCTCATTCTACTAAAGATGTATAATTAAGGTAGTGTGCCCTAAACTGCTTTAAATATGTTCTTTCTTGGGCTTTAGTCACTGTAACTAGGTTGTTAGACCCAGCAGGGTACAGACCACATGATCTGTTTCTTTTATATCTTAGTGCTGACTGTTGGTCAGAAGCTTTGCCCAGAGTTGCTGGCTGATTCAGAAGTAGAAAGTCCCTGGAATAAAAATGAGGAGAGAAGAGTATGTGTCCAGTTTTGGCTCTGCCTCTTAATAGTCTTATGACCCTGGGCAGATTCTGGAACTATCTCTTTGCTCAGTTACTTTCATTGAAATTGTGAAGATAAATTCTTGCTCTGCAGGGTCTGGGGGTGTGACTCAGTGGTAGAGTATGTGCTTAGCATGTCTGAGGCCTGGGTTTCATCCTTGGCACCAAAAAATTGAGATTAACAAAATAAAAACATTCTTAAGCATACTTAACAAAGCTGAAACTAGATTTAGAAATGCCTTTTACATTGTATAGTTCTATCCATGTGAAACATTTTCTAAGCGGGATGTGGTGGCATACATCTGCAGTCCCAGTTTCTCGGAAGGGTAAGGTGAGAGGATCAATTGAGTTTATAAGTTCAAGACAAGCCTGGGTACCATAACCAGACCCCACCTAAACAACAACAGTAAAAAGGATTGTCTGTTTTATAGTGTCAATGGGCACAGGCCTGGCAGAGTTCCAGTGCAGGAGTGAATGATATTACTTCATTGCCCAGAAGGATTGCTGAATTTGTTGTCATGATAAATAGGTCTCTCTTCTTTTCCTGTAGCTGCTGTTTCCATCTTTATCTAACTCTGTGATTTTTGCTTATCAAGATAATAGGAATACTTAAAGCAAGTGTATGACTGCAAAACTGAATTTATATGCTTTACTTTTTATTAACTATGATGTGGAAATATATGTGGAAAGCTTTAGAAAGGAATAGTGCTGAAATAATTAGTGGACTTTAATAAGTTCCCTGTCATTGAATTAATGTTATTTTTAACACAAATTTAATAAATATAGTAAAACAAATAATACAAACTTTTTCTTAGCCAACTTAGGAATTCTAGCAAGCAGGGTCTTAAATATTGCCTTGTTGAAAGCTTGCTGAAAGTCTACTAAACTTTTTAAAAAACCTGTTAAAAAAATCAAAAAGTCTACTGAATGTAAAACAAAAAAAAAATCTTGGTAGATTAAGATAGTTTAAAGCCAGGCGCAGTGATGCACGCCTGTGATTCTAGCACTTGGGAGACTGAGGCAGGAGGATTGTGAGTTCAAAGCCAGCCTCAGCAACTTAGCAAGGCCCTAAGCAACTCAGTGAGACCCTGTCTCTAAATAAAATACAAAATAGGGCTGGGGATGTGGCTCAGTGGTGGAGTGCCCCTGGGTTCAATCCCCAGAATCGAAAAAAAAAATAAAAAAAAAGATAGTTTAGTCTGTGATTACTTCTTATCAAACTTTTTCAAGTTCTTTTAGACTTATGATTTCCTTCCTTTAAATTGAAGCAAAATTTATTTACCACATTTATAAGTATAGAGCATTTGACGGGTATTCTGACAACAATAATAATGATGGCCTTTTATGGCCTTTATGTGACGCTTGTTAACAAAAATTGTTGTAATTGTTTTGTTCCATCATTCCAGATGTGGAACACCTATAAAAGCTTATAGTCTATACTGTATATTATCTCACAAAGTATAATATTATCTATGAATATAATATTACATATGCCTCTATATTATAATTTCCAACCAATTTTAGTACATCTGTGTCAATTTTGTTTAAATATTCACCAAATTGGAAACTTATGGGATAATTCTCAGAACCCTAGGAGGTAATAATAATGATTATTTTCTGTTCAGAGATGAAGAAAGAGCGTCTAGGATATAACTAAGTGGTAGAGTGCTTCCTACCATGTTTAAAGGACTGGATTCATCTGCAACAGAGAAAAAAATAAAAGAAAAAAAGAAAAAGATAAAGATGGGTGGTGGATGAGAAAACCGATTTAAGGGGGGTTGGGTAACTTGTCCAAGACTGTAGTATAATAAATGGTAGCATGGTGATTGAAAATCAGGCAGTGGCTTCTGTAGCTTAAGCTCATAGCTGTTTCCTCTCCTGGACACATTTATTGAAGTCTAGTGATAGAGTCCATGAATTTTTAATGGAAAAATGGAGCAGAAAAATTTCTTTTCTTAAAAAAAAAAAAAAAGAAAAGAAAAAAAAAAAGGAAAAAAAAAAGCGCTGCCAGACGCGGTGGCGCACGCCTGTAATCCAAGTGACTTGGGAGGCTGAGTCAGGAGGACTGCGAGTTCAAAGCAGCCTCAGCAACTTAGGAGGCCCTAAGCAACTCAGTGAGACCCTGTCTCTAAAAATACAAAATAGGGCTGGGGATGTGGCTCAGTGGCTGAGTGTCCCTGAGTTCAATCCCTGGTTCCAAAAAAACAGAATCAAAAAAAAATAGCCAGGTGCAATTCAGGAGGCTGAGACAGAAGTATGGTGATTTCAAGGACAGCCTCAGCAATTTAGTAAGGCCCTAAGCAATTTAGGGAGATTCTGTTTCAAAATAAAAAATAAAAAGGACTGAGTTCAATCCCCAGTATAAAATTAAATTAAATGAAAAGAAAAGAAAAGAAAAGAATTGTTCATAGTTATACTTTTCTGGATTTCATCAGGTTACCCATTATATATGTAATATGTGATGTGCATAATAAATAGTATGGAACTTTCCTAGAGACAGTGTGACCTTGGATAAGACACCTAATGTCCTGGGCTTACATTTCCGGATTTATAAAATGATAGAGGTTGGTTTGAAGGACGGGAAAGGTGCCCTTCCCATTGGGTCATTTATTTAGGTGGAAAAAAGAGGGGAAGAAAAAGTGAGAGGCTGTCAAACTGCCCCTTTCCTGCCTTTGACTTTATATAGTTTTACATTCACCAGAAACTACTTTGTATATACTTACAAATTTTACAGCAATCTAGCAATAGAAGATGGTGTTATTGCCCTTTGAGAATTTTCTGAAATTTTAGTGTTACCGGTACTGCCAGGGGAGTGCTCCCTAGGCAGTGGTGGGGGCCTAGTTCTTCCTGTATGTGTGACCGCATTTTTTCCTTAATAAATAAGGCTGGACCATTGTGTGCTCCTGAGGGATCTCCTTGGATTTTACTGTGGCCTTGGCCCTCAGAACTGTCATAGCAGGTGGCACCCTTATAAGCCCTCCTGAGACATGGGTGCTGTGTGGTATGAATTGTTCATTCAATAGATAGATAAAACAACTTAGAGTTGTTTTTAGAGATTAAGAGTTCCGTCAACATGGCTGATTCAATAAATGAATGGAAGTATGAAGTAAAATGAATGTTTGAATAGCTGAATACTCATTTATATTCAGGGGCAATTATTTTTGTTTGTTAGTAAGATTGACATGTTTTTGTCTAGGACCTGGTGTTTTGACCAAGAAATACAGTGAGGGGACCAAGAGTTCAAGGGGATACCTTGAAATATGTGTCCATGGTTGAAGAAGTGGGTGTCAGAGGGACCCTGGGGCCTTCTGGTTCCTGTTCCCAGCCAACCAGTTTGTACAGTTAAGAAGTAAAGTTTGGTTTAGAAAACCAGTTCCTTCTCCACAGTTTAGATTTAATGCAATGCATTCTGTTTAGTAGGAGATTGTGTCTCCATTTAATCCTCAATTGTCAATTTCTTGAAAAGAAACAAGTTTGTGTGTTTCTCCATTCTTCTCCACTGGTCAAATTATATTTCCTGGACAGAAAGGGAGTTCAAAGTCATACACCTGAAGAACAAATCCTAGGGAAAAAAGTTCCTATTTCTACCACAAACATTGTATTCTTTTGATTCTTTATTTTCCTTCTCTCTCTCTCTCTCTCTCTCTCTCTCTCTCTCTCTCTCTCTCTTTCTTCTTTCCTTCCTTTCCTCTTTTTGTGGTATGGGGGATTGTACCCAGGTGGACATTTTACCACTGAGCTACATCTCCAGCTTTTTTTTTTTTTTTAATTTTGAGATAGGGTTAGGATTTCCCTAAATTGACCAGGCTGGCCTTAAACTTTGATCTTCCTACCTCAGCCTTCTGAGAAGCTGAAATTATAGGCATGTACAACTGCTCTTGGTTCATTAAGATTTAAGATAATTTATTATGAAAATTTAAACATACACATGTGTAGTGTGTATCTTAAAACTGACTGACCAGGAATGAGGAGTGAGGTAGTAAGTGTAGATAATTCCTGCTAATAGTTTTATGTGAAGTAAGCCAAGTAATGGGACATTGGCTTATAGAGGGGAGTGAGGTAAGCTCAAAGAATTTTCATGTGTGTACATTCATGTACATGCTCAGGATCAAACCCAGGGCCAAACATATGCTAGCAAGCACTCTATCATTGAGTCTGGGATTTGCTTGAAGGCAAGTTTATGTGATACTTGGAATGTACACTATAAGAGGGAGGTGTTCCAGGTACAGAATAGAGGAGAGATAGATAAAGAAGTACAGTTCTGAGCATGCAACAAGGAGTTACATATAGAACACAAGGGGAAGAACTTGCTTTTGTTCACTGCTGGGTTCGTTTGCACAGTGAGGAAGAAGAAAAGAGGATGGGTAGCAGGTGCTTTCCTATACTTGCAATTTGTCTCAGATTCTTCCATTTTTCTCAAATTATTTGAGAAGATCATTTCATCTTTGGAAAGAGTGGGTTGGCAGGGAGGAGAATGTATGAAATTGTATTGGAGGGTAGAAGCTTAGATGAGAATGTAGAATAGTATTGTTGCTGAAAGCTTGGTCTTTGTCCTGGAGGCCAATCCAATAACGAGGACAGTTTTGAGAAAAAGGGAAAAGAAGGTTTATTGCTTTGCTAACAAAGAAGAAACACAGGGGACTCCTGTCCCAAAGGCTGTGATTCTGCCCAACAGTAGGAACAGAGGGGGCTTTTAAAGAGGAGACTCAAAGGCTGTATTCCACAGTTCTCTGTTGGAGTTGTAATTCACTTGTTAATTTTGGGAGTTAGTCATTTCTGAGATCTCCTGCTACCACCTGCAAAGTTTGGATTACTTTGTTCCTATGGTAGGTGTGTACTCAGGGACCTGAAAACTCTACCTAGGATGGGGAAGGAAGATCATCCTTTTTCCCCTGAGATTAGGGAAGAAGTTAGGGAGGAGCAGGAAGAGAGGTAGAGAAAGAAACGCATCCATTTCAAAAACAAGTTGCAGTGGCAGAGCAGCAAGGGTTATATTCAAAGCATAAAGTGGACCACTGTTACAGTATTGTACTTAATTGCGGTTTTCTGTTTGGTTTTGGTACTGGAAATTGAATTGAGGAGTGTTTTGCCACTGAGCTACATTGGCAGTCTTTTATTTTTTATTTTGAAATAGGAGTTGCTGAGTTGCTTAGGGCCTCATTAATTTGCTGAGGTAGGTCTAGAACTTGCAATCCTCTTTCCTCAGTCTCTCTAGTCACTGGGGTTATAGGCATGCATCACCCTGTCCAGCATTAACTGAGGACTTAAAGTAAATATGCTATGGAATTTGTGCTCAGCAAGAGACCAAGCACCACTGGGAGGGTTGGCTGAACTCAGGTTTATTTACCTAAGGGAACCCAGATGAACTAGTTCTCTGAAGTTCTGGGCCCAGGGCTGAGATTACATGTGTCTTTTATAAGAAATTTAACATAATTTCTTAACCATTACAACATTGGTGAGTTTGAATTCTTGGCCTGTGTGACCAAGTCCATGCCCAGAATTTAGAATAAGTAGTTTACAGGTGTAGAATGATGATAGTACAACATTTGCTATTGTTATCTCAAAGTGATCTTCATCTCTGGTAGCAGTAACTCAAGATAACTTAAGTTTACTTCCCTAAGAGCTATATTTTTAAGAACTAAGCCTATGAGGTTATAGTTTAGATAGCAGTTAATTGGCCTAGCAATTAAGTGATATAGCTACATTTCTACAGAGTTTAGAAAGTTACAAAGTATAAGAAGAAACGACTCTTTTCACAGGCATCTGTTGCATGGATGGCCTTGAAAGTCTAGCACAGGGGCGTCTATATTTCAGGAGGAAGTATTCAGACTCCTAGAGACAGCTATTTACAATCCAATAGGTAGGGACCTGACCTATGGCCAATTATTTTCCCTTAGAAAGACTGGCAGGGGCGGAAAATTAACCCTTTCCCACATATTGGTTCTTTATCATAATGTTCTTATAATTTCATTTTATAATCAGGTCTGGTTTCTCCATCAAATACAGGCAAGGCAACATTTTGTTGCTTAGGGCAGGCAAAGAGAAGGTGGCTTGGTACACTGAAACAAATTGAGGTTTTACAAGGCAAGTGTGCTGGAAATAAAGAATGAGGAAGCTTAAGTGTTTGCAGAATTTAATTATAGTAGAGTAGTATGGAATTTAAGGAGATAAGTAAAGGCAGAACATGAGGAATTTGTCATGTGACAATAGTAGGGACAACTCCTTCAGGGTCAGCAGTGGAAGGGATGACTGGTTCAAAGTTCACAGGGAGGATGGCGCTCTCAAAGATTTCTAGACTAAGAGTTTAAGCAGGTAGTGGTCAAGAATTAGAGGTTCCATGCAGGCATTTGTACATATATTGATTTGTTGATGATAGAATATAATTGGTTATGCACTCTTTGCCTGACACTCCCTGAGGTCCTGGGTGGTAAACAAATAGTAAAGTCTGCTGAAAGAGAGCTTACCTTTCACTAGAAGATAGACCACAGACCTTCCTAAATTCAAGGGCTAAACTCTCTGAAGAAGAGTAAGATGAATCGTGGGACAAAGAGTGGCAGAATGCGCTTTTAGAAGGGATGGCGAAGTGACAATGGAGGAGAGACCTGCATGAGATGAGGGAGTGAGTCCTTCAGATGCCAGAGGGAAGAGTTTTCTACCTGCAAAAAGGGAGTGAGCTCAGTGTGTTCAAGGAAGAGCAAAAAAGGCCAGTGGGCAAGGGCAAAAGGAGGGACTGAGGAAAGGTGGGCAGAGTTCTTGGAGAGGAGTTAGCCTTCACTCTGAGGGCAGTGGGAAGCCATTGGAGGGTTTGCAGTGAGCTTTGAAATTGATCTGGAGGTGATAGAGTTCCTAATGATGAACAATTTGAGGGTGTGATATGGGAATGGTTCACTATTCGTGAGTAGAGGAAATGCTGGCTGGAGGCAGGGAATCAAGGTTTCTGATAAAGTATCTGTCTGGACGTTGGTATGTTTTTCATGTGGATGACAAAACCACTGGTAAAGAAGACAGAGGCAGAGATGGGAAGTAGGACAGTGAGTTAGGAGATTAAGGGTAGTATGGCAGGAAAATAGGGACAGCAGGTGTTAGCCAGTGGCAGGAGTTTTCAAAGGAGCTGATAGTTTTGAAGGAGAATAAATCATCAGAAAGTGTGGGAATCAAGAAATTTGCCCTCCTACTTCCAGTCCCTTAAGTATGTGGGATTCAAAATAAATTGTTTTGATCTGAGAGGACTGCAGGACCCAGAACTCCTTGAGGAGCAGCCAGGTTACTGTGAATGCAAGACCTTCAAGTTTCTCTCTAAAAGAGGTTAGAGCAAGGTCAATGTGTTTTTCCAGGGCATAGTTGGCTGGAAACATTTTGAGCTGTTGCATCAGGAGTTGGGTGGTTGTGCTACTTGCCTCTAGTGGTAATGACTGGGGATGCTGCTACATGCACAGGACAGGACCACTCATCCACAGCACAGAATTATCTGGTTCAAGGTGCCAAGTGTCCTGGTGGGAAAACCCTTGATAAAGGGATTTAGGGATATTTTCTCATCATAGCACTGGGGTTTCAGTAGTTCATATTTCCCTCCCATTGTTCCATGACCCTTTGATGTGCACATACACATTCACTCACACATGCAAGATCCTTTTGCCCCTATTATTATTATTATTATTATTATTGCAATAGTTAACAAAATATTTTAATAACTCAGGTTATAAGTTAATGAATACAGATGATTTTAACAATACAACACCAAAATTGACCTGAAGACAATTCATGAATATTAGATACATTAATAAATTCTTAATTACAATAATGTACATGATTTATAAATACTTGTGGAATATCTGTAATATTATACCACTTATTATGCTATATATAGTATGCATCGAGTACAGAGAACAAAATATTAAACAAATGATTGTTTTGTACCACAGTGCTCTATTAGTAACCACTAACAGAAATAATTTCAATAAATTTATTTTTGATATAAAAAATGTCCATACAAATTATAGGTTAACATGCTGAATTAACCCATCTATTATTCAATATAGACACAACCTTTTCTCTGCTACCTATATCACTGTCACAAAATTTCAAGGAAAATCTAGTTCCTAATTTTTTAACATATTTGAAGATAACAAATAATAATTTTATTATTTGTTATTATGCAGATAATAATTTTCATTTTCATTTTTTTATTTACTTATTGATTCATTGAACACAAATGGAGTACAGCTATTGTTTCACTGGTTGTACACAAAGTAGAGTCACACCATCTGTGCGTTCATGCATGTACACAGGGCAATGGTATCTGTCACACATTCTGTTATTATTTTTACCCCCCCCCGACCCCACCCCTCCCTTCCCTCTATGCTATCTATCCTTCCTCCATTCTTGCCAGCCTTCCCCCCCACATTATGCATCATCATTCATTTATCAGAGAGACCATTCGGCCTTTGGATTTTTGGGATTGGCTGATCTCACTTAGCATAACAGTCTCCAACATCATCCATTTACCTACAAATGCCATAACTTTGTTCTTCTTTATGGCTGAGTAATATTCCATTGTGTACATATACCACAGTTTCTTTATCCATTCATCTACTGAAGGGCATCTAGGTTGATTCCATAATCTAGCTATTGTGAATTGAGCAGCTATGAACATTGATGTGGCTGCATCACTGTAGTAATCTGATTTTAAGTCCTTTGGGTATAGGCCAAGGTGTGGGACAGCAGGGTCAAATGGTGGATCCATTCCAAGTTTTCTAAGGAATTTCCACACTGCTTTCTAGAGTGGCTGCACCAACTTGCACTCCCACCAGCAATGTATGAGTGTACCCTTTTCCCCACATCCTCACCAACACCTGTTGTTGCCTGTGTTCTTAATAAAAGACATTCTAATTGGGGTAAGATGAAATCTTAAGGTGGTTTTGATTTGCATTTTTCTTTTAACGAGTGATGTTGAACATTTTTTCATAAATCTGTTGATTGCTTGTAGATCTTCCTCTGTAAAGTGCCCCTATTATTATTATTATTATTATTATTATCTCAAATGGTGTCTAAGTTTGTAGGAAGAAACCATGGTAGTCTCAGGGTTGTTTTCACTCCTTCTGTAATGTATGTACAGTATGTTGCAGAGGATAACCACCCATGAGACTCAAATGACTGTGAGGTCTACAGACACCAGTTCTTGTGATCCACAGGAAAAATTTCATGCACATTGCCCAGAGTAACAAGCTTGAGTTTATTAGAAAAAGTGAGGAAGCGAGAATAATTTATGGGATAGGGACACATAGACTGCTTCCAGAGAAGACTGTAGCTCTTACAGAGTCTGGGGTATTTAAGGGTTTGGGGTTTCTTTGTTTTTGTCCTAGTTTTACATTCCTCCCTTAAGTGGTTTGTTACCCTTTGTATAGCCCTCAGGGAATTTCCTTTTCGAGGGTCTTGATGACCTAGTCCCAAGGGGAGGGTGTTGAAGACCTGGTCTCAGGGAGTGGATATGACGTGATCTTAAAACAATAGCTTTTTTAAGGGGTTGTAATTAACTATGACTGGGGGAGGTTTTGTTTTGATAACTTTCCCAGTTACTCCCAGTCTTGTGACCTATGAACTCTTTGATCTACAAGTCTGACGTCCTTCCTGAAATTTGTAGCCTTCACTCTCCTTCCCCTCCCCACTTGTTTGGGGCTGAACGATCTACCTAATACAATGGAGATATTTTTATGATAATCTCTTGAGAATTGAGGGGTGTGATATCCTAGGTCTTTAGTTCCAGTTAGGTACAGGCAAACTTATGTTCTGTAGGGGAGAGCTTTGTTACTCCAATTTTTTTTTTTTTTTTTTTTTGCCAGGGATTGATCCTAGGGCTTTCTGCATGGTAAGCATGTGCTTTACCACTGAGCAACATCCCCTGGCCCACTACACATATTAAAGGCAGCATCTGAGATTAGTTTTGTTTTATAGACGGAAATAAGGAGAGGTATAAAATTGCTTGATTGTTGTGTTGATAGAATTGTACATTTATGTTTAAAATTTAATTATAACTACAGCATAAATTCCAGCCTGGTTTTTTGTACAGCCCTAAGCAAGAATGGTTGTTATATTTGTAAAGCTGTTTTCAAACAACCAAACCAAAAGAAGCTGGGCTTTGTGGCACTCTCCTACAATCTCAATTACTTGGAGACTGAGGCAGGAGGATTGCAAGTTTGAGGTCAGCCTGGGCAATTTAGTGAGACCCTGTCTCAAAATTAAAAAAAAAAAAAAAAAAAAGCCTCGGGATTTAACTGAGAGGTAGGGCACCCCTGGGTTCAGTCCCTAGTATCAAAACAAAAACACAAACAAAAAACCCAAACCAGAGAAGAGTCTGGAAGAATGCAACAGCAACCTTGTGTTTCTCTCAAAGCCAAAAATATGTACTATTTGGCCCTTTACGGAAATAATTTGATGATATAGATCTGTAAGGCAAAAGGCCACACCTAGGGAGGGAGAGAGGGGGAGAGGGGGAGGGGGAGGGGGAGAGAGAGAGAGAGAGAGAGAGAG